>JAMQGT020013433.1:0-44502 GCA_024447675.2 Pterophyllum scalare
ACATGCACACACAGACACATGCATGCACACACACACACACATGCACACACATGTACACATGCGCACACACACATGTACACATGCACACACACACACACATGCACACACAGACACACACGCACACACAGACACACACACATGCACACACAGACACACATGCACACACAGCACACACACACACAGCACACACACACACATGCACACGCACACACACACACACACACACACGCACACACAGACACACAGACACACACGCACACACAGACACACACAGACACACACACTGATGCAGCTTTGAATGCTTTCAGCACGTTTCTCGTCCGCTCTGCAGGCAGCAGACTTCTCCATGTTTGTGACCTGTGCTAACACCACCCTTTCATGTAAGTGTGCTCACAGCAGCAGCATCATACTGACGGTGCAGACACACAGGTGAGGCACAGGAGAGACTTAGTCTAGGGACCACGCAGTCAAAACGCAGCAGAGTTCAGAGTCTCAGCCAGTAAAGCAGCACTTCACACCCAGTGTGCTGAAGACTTCATTAACGTGTGCAGTGCTGTCTCTGAATCCTTGGGCCTAAATGAAATGCTGCCTCATTATCTCCATCACTCTGACATCCTCCACCTCACAGGAGGCCATTAAAGGCGCTCTCATTACAGTGATGTTTATTTGATGTCTTCAGCACAGGGTGTGAGTATGATCATGTGGAACTATTTGAAGGTGAGTGGGCTCACGGAGCTGATGACTGATTAGATTTTTATTTTCTGACACACATATTCAATTATATACTTCAGAGAGGAAAAAACCTGGATCGGAGTCAGCCAGAGCGAGATAGGGCGCTGCTTACGGTGCTCTGCAAAGAGCCCGGGAATAAAAGTTCATTTAACCACTGCGGGGGCGGGCTTTGGATGAGTCACAGTTTAAAATAATCCTTCTTTACCTCACACCAGGCCTGAAACAAGCTGTCGTCTGATTGATCTGGGTTAGGTAGCGGTTTCCACAGAGACAAGTAAAAAAAAGCCTCTCAGTTTGATGATCACCCAAAAACAGCTGATGTCTCGGAGGCAGTTTGACTGCACAGCAGTGAATCCAGTCAGATCACTGAAGACACACAGACACACACACACACACACACACACACACACACACACACCACGTCTTGTGTCTGCTTCTGTTTACATTGCCTCTCCTTTACTGTCGCATTTAGCCATCTACATACATCAAACTGATTGTTTTTAACTATTTTTATTTCTGTCTGAAGCAACATTTCCCGTTTCTGGTACATCCAACATATAACATTAACAGCATGCCTTCTTCTTCCAGCTGTGCCCTTTAGGGGCGCCACAGTGGCTCATCTTCCTCCATTTCCCCTAATCCCAGCATCCTCCTCGTCACTCATGTTGCTCATGCTGCAGACCAACATGGCAACAATTCAGAGTCCAACGTGTCCACCTAGCTGAGGCACCAAGCTGTATCCACAGGTGTATGGCACGCACACACACACACACACACAGGTACCTGCTAATTATGTAACAGCTGAAACAGATGCTGATTTCTTTGGCTCTCACCTGTTGAGCCCTCAGAGCTTCAGTCCAGCAGATCTCCACATCAAACTTTCAGGGCTGAAAAAGACATCAAGCTCTGTTAGAAGCTGCATCCAGATCAGTTGTACTCCCACTGCACCGTGACAGTCTGGAGAGGTCAACCTGCTTCCTGTGAGCATCAGTGTGAAGATCCACCAGAGTCTGAATGACCTGTTTTACATCTGTGACGCAGAGCAGCAGGAAGCAGCAGGAAACCTCACAAAGTGCATTCTGGGTAACTTTCCAGGGCTCGTATCAGCATGTGGAACAGGTGAGAACATATGAAAGGGCTCCTTTTACCTACATCTGATACCAGGATTGTCTTCCAGCCGTGATTCTTCTGAAACTGAAAGCTTGAAAAATGCAAAGCAAAGACAGATTTTGTGGAAAAGCTGGAAGGAAAATCGATCCGAGCGAGCAGGGAGCCAAATGGGCACAAACACATCACGGACGAGCCTCGGCCAGCTGGACCGTCCCTCCCCACGTTGGCATGTCTGTGCTGCACCAGCAGAGTCGAGCGTGCACACTGAGCTTCAGACTGAGTAGCTCCTGAAGTCATACCAGCAAGGACAGTCTCACATTTCACATGTTTCAGGGACGTTTTAACCACTCGCTGCCAGCCAACTTCCAGCTCCATCCACCTGCAACCCCTGCCAGAGCGGGCAGCAGATACCATCAGAGAAGGCCCCACCCAGGCGTGGAAATCCAGCAGTCAGCTCTGGCTGCTGTCTCAGTGTCTTGCATTTGACCCCAGCTGTGAACTGGTTGTTCTGATTCTGAGCCTCTTCATAAAGGACCTGGGATTTGCTCCTCAGTCTTGCTTTGGCTCTACAGGCGCCTTCTCCTCACTGAACTCCACCGTGGAAGGCGCGGTACCGTTACCTCCAACTAATCGTTAAAACTGCAGCTCGGTCGGTTCATCCTGCTTCCGCTCGACACGCCCCCAGATTCCACTGTGTTTATGTGGAGCACGGACACACAGATCTCTCACAAATCCACCAGATATTCATATCTCGAGGCTGTGAGCACAAAAAGCACCTTAAAGAGCCTTAAGCTACATACCTGTTGAATCTCGGGTGGGATTTATTTGTACAGTCAGGTTTTTAATGACAGATATTTCAGATACGGTGCAGAAATCGATGGTGTGGCATATTTACCAATGTAACGAGATAAATTATTGTTATTTGAAATCCTCATATCTGGAGGGCAGGAGAGAACAGGCAGAGCGGTAAATAAATAAATACATTTTATAAAATGGAAATTAAACACTATATCGACAGAATGATGTCAGTAAATCAGTTAATTTCTCTTATTTACATTGAATTTTATATTCTAGATTCTTCATTGTGAGAAAATCTGTATTTTCTGTTACATTCAGCCTTCAATCTAATCACTAAGCCTTTAGGCTGAAAGATGAGCTGTCATCATAAACTTTCAGGCCGTCAGTCTGTGATGGCACACTGATGGATTTAATCAGGCTGACTCTATTCTGGCACTGCCAATCTTCCATATCATAACTTTTGGGGTTGCATTTCCACCTTCCTCGTCTGTAAAGCACGAACAGCAGTTTCAGGCTGTGAGAAACACTGCGATCAATCATAATAACTGCATACAAGAATGAGTGAAGCGGCTCAATCCTCCACAGACGCGAACCCCGAGCAAATAACCGCTAACGACCCGTCGAAGACCCGCACCTGAGCTCAGTTATCTCCCGCACCAACGCTCTCAGCATCCCAGCCAGCATCCCTGATCCCTGCCTCGGTACACGCACTCGGCATCTGGCGCTGCCTCCTGCCGAGACAGCTCAACATCCCACCGACTGCGACTCTTTTTCGGGGAAACGGCAGAGAAAAAGAGAGGTGCACTCACCGGTCTGCGTCCGGAGGCGGCGGCTGCGTGTGCTCTGCACCGAGCGGCAGCAGCTCTGAGACTGAGCAGGAGCAGCTCCCGCTCGACCGAGCGTGGAGTCGGGAGGGAGGAAGTGCGCAGTGAGATGCGCTCCGGGGACAGCAGAGCAGCTTTTAGTCCTCACTTCCACCTTTAGCATTCAGGAATGTGAGTTCCTGCGGGAGCGGAGCTGCAGAGGGCCACATGCAGGGCCGGAAACAGGGTTTGAGGAGGTCAGAGTCCAGAGGGGCCCCTAACATCTACAGAGCTGCTTAGAAAACGAGGCTCTAAGTGCGGATATTCACGGCCCACATTTCCCTGTTTCTCCCACATTTTAACACCACTTCATGGGCAGCCTCAGAAAGCCACAAACTTTATTTTGAAAAACTGAACCAGTCTGTAAGGTTGTCGTTTCCTGTTTCCCAGGCTGTCTGTGGACACAGTCACAGTCCACACACTGCACACCGTTCCAACCCCTGTGCCACCAAAACCTGCCAACACCACCCGATTCGAACGACTCAGCTGCTGTCAGATCATTTCAGCTGGTAATGAACCAAGCTGGAAAACTCGCTGGAAACACCATCGTGAGGCGAGACCACGGGGATGGAGGACGAAGGAACCTCCTGCTGGCTGCTGCAGGAATACTGAGGGGTCAGCTGATTGGTCAATTCAGACACTCAACCTACAGCTTCAGTGTTTCACATGCTGTCATTCATCATGCTGTAACAATGGCTGAAATCTTCTTCTTCCTTCTCTTTTATAAGTTGGTGTCATAGTCAGGGCGGTGTGGGGTTTGCCTCTCACCGTCTCTTTTCTCTCAGGTGGAGTTGTGGGCCCACCCACTGGGGGAGCTCTGATTTACCTGGGCTTCAGCCGTCACACCTGTTTCTCCTCATCAGCATATTTAAAGACCGACTTGTGCCTCTGCTGTCTGCCAGATCATTGCTGCCTCCGCCTCTGTGTGACCCCGCCCTCTCACCTGTGTGCAGTGAAGGCACAGCTGAAGTGTCCTCTAGGCCATCCCAGCGTTTTTATCAACTCAAACACCGGTGCATCTTCTCTTGCTTCTTCTGGGCTCTGTTAGTGCTCCTCAGCCTGATGAAAGCAATAACCAAAGAAGACCTTACCTCAAATCCATTCCCGAAGCCAGACAATCCTGAAAACTGACTCCTGCTTCCTGCTTCGTTCCTGTGAACACGTGCTTACCTTCACACTTGCTGTTACTGCAGTATTTACTTCTGTCTTTGCATGCTCAGCCTTTCCTGTTTCAAATTAAAAGCCTTGACATTTATTAAGAAGGATTTTATTGTGGAAAACAAACTGATATTAGGACATCAGATGATCTTTAAGCATCATCAGCTTAAATGTAACTTGAGCTCTGCAGGCCCTGATGGACATGTCACACTGACCATGAACGCCACAGCTGCTCAGCAGCATCAACGTCCTGCAGCTCTGCAGACTGACTGCACTGAACTGCTCAGTGTTTCCATCCAATCCCCTTCAGTTCGAATCAGCTACACTTCACGTTTTGCAAAGATGAATAAAACTCTAAACTCAAACCTCACTGAGTGGTCCTGACCTTTAACCCTAACCTCTCTGCTTCCTGTTTCTGGTGTTTCTTCCACCTCTGACTGAGCTTCTCTCTCACTCTGGGAAACGCAGCTCGCACACACACTGTGTGATGCACACAAACAGTTTGTGTGTTTGCTGATATTTGTTGAGCTGTCATAAACTTTGCAGGTGGAATTACTGCCACTTCAAAAAAACCCTCAACTTTTGGACTTCCTTCCAGCCCGCTGTAACCCCTGACCCCTGAGTTTATTACACTCACCGGTGCATAAATATTTTTGCCTTCTTCGTGTTGTAATGTGCAGGAAGCACCACTGATGGATGCACCAACAGCTTTGTCCTTTATGTGTTATTGTTCCTTTGTTTTAGGGTCATTAGTTTGAAGGTGTGCAAAGACAGGAATAATAATAAGTCCCCTCAAAAGTAATGAGCCTGTTTTTGGAATGGAAGGAGCATGGAATGGAACTTTGTTACCTTTGGATGGCGGCACTGCTGAACCTTTAAAATGCAGAAGCTAAAACTGACCGTGGTTACATCCATCTTCAACCCTGCCTGCAGTAAAATATGTATTCAAATGAAAACAATGACAGCATTTCTGGTGTCAGATAAAACAAGGAAAATAATAACAATTCCTGTGAAGAGTTTCGATGTTTTCTGCTGCAGCTCTTCATCCTCTGATGCTTCAGTCAGGAGGGCTTCACAGCACTGCAGCCTGTAAGCGCTCCCGCTGAGAGCCACAGATTAATCAGTCAATAAGAGGAGATGAGCGGGACTTTCACTGCTGCTCGCAGCCTCTGCACTGACTCCTGCAGCTGACTTCAGAGGCCACGTCTCTCCAGAGTGCAGCAAACCAGCAGCTCCCAGCACGACGAGTCCAACGAAACTCCACACGAGGAGAAAAACCTTAAACTCAGCTCAGCTTTATTTATAAAGCACTTTAAAATCAATGCCATTGGCCAGAGTGATGTACATAAGTAAGAGCAAACAGGTTAAAATGCACATAAAAACAGATGACAGTGGTTATAGCAATAAAACAATAAGAGCAAAAAAAAAGATAAGTTAAGATAAGAGTTAAAGGCAGAGAGTCGGCCTGATGTACAAACAGATCCTTCCACAGTTTGGGAGCAGTGACTGAAAAGCGCGGTCACCTCTCGGTTTCCTCTTTGTCTTTGGGATAATTAACAGTGACAGATCAGCTGACCTGAGTGAACGTGGGGGGTGTACAGGTGGAGCAGGTCAGATATGGTGGGGCAAGGCCATGAAGACATTTAAAAACAAATAAAAGAATTTGAAAATCAATCCTAAAATGAACCGGGAGCCACTGAAGTGAGGCTAAAATCATCGTATAGTGTTCACGTTTCTTCACACCAAATAAAGTCGTCGGGCGAGTAGAGTCTGGTTCAGCACAACATAAAGTGCATCTGACTGAGTAGTGATAAAAGCATGGATTAAAATCTCAAAGTGATGCTGTGAAAGAAATCGCTTCAACTTGGCCAGTTGTCTTAGCTGATAAAACCTGGACTTGACTACTGACTTAATCTGAGGATCAAGTTTAAGGCCCCGTTTATACAGAGAACAGAGTGAAAACGATACTTATTAGAAATGGGCTCCAGAGTGGAGCGTTTCTGAAATGCTCTGGCCTTTTTGAAAACTGGGGCACTCGCACATGCGCACTATGGTTGCAACTCCACTTTTCAAAAACAAATATGGCAAATTGACACCGTTTCCACTGGAAACGTTCTTGTGTAAATGGGGCTAAGACCACCGTCCAGTTTTACACCCAGGTTTGTTGTTGTGCCAGATTTTGAGTCAAAGGACCAACAACATTAATTTTAGAGGTATCTCAGTCTTTTTATTACTCAGGTGCAAAAAGTTAATGGACAGCCATGTCTTGAGGTCTCCAATGCACTCTAAAAGATGGTTTGCAGAATATGCACTTTGCTGCTTCAGTGGCACATAAATTTGATTGTCATCAGCATAAAACTGGAATGCGATGCCATGTCTGCTAAAAATTAATCCCATTGGAAGTAGGTACAGAGAGAAGAGAAGAGGGCCAAGTATAGAGCCTTGAGGTACCCCACATGTAAGGGGCGCTGCACAAGATTCAACAGCTCCAATAGGGACACAAAAACTTCTCTCTGACGGGCAGGATCTGAACCAGTCTAAAACAACACCCTTAATGCCCACCCAGTTTTCCAGACGAGACAGGAGGATCTGATGGTCCACTATCTTGAAGGCCGCTGTTAGGTCCAACAGGACCAAAGCAACACAGTGACCAGAGTCAGTGGCTAAAAGAAACACGCAAACAGGTACAAAGACTGTCAGATACCACCTGTGTAAGGACACAACAGGCTGAACATTCAGCAATTTCTAATACTGTACATCTTTCTGATATGATTTCCTTCCTTCCTTCCTTCCTTCCTTCCTTCCTTCCTTCCTTCCTTCCTTCCTTCCTTCCTCTGTTTTGCTTCTTCATTTCTCTTTCCTCTGTTTTCTCTTTCCTTGCTTCCTCTTGCCTCAGTTGGATTGCAGACACTGAATGAGGTGGTTTTTCCCACCTGAGTCCCTGCCCTCAGGCTGCAGCTCTCCTGCACTCATTAAATACAAGTAAGAAGCAGGCCACTCTCACAGTGGCTGATGAGTGTGGTCACCTGCCAGCATCTGCAGGTATACTATCAGTGTTAGACAAAGCAACAACGTGAGAGGCTCAACTTGCAGGGACATCAAACGAGATGGGACTGCTGCGCTGTCACTCACTCAGCTCAGAGCAATTTGCCGTGATAACGAGTTTCACACTCTCTGATATAAACTGAGCAGATGGAGACAGCTTACAGAATTATGGGACAGAAAGACCGCACACTGAGGTTTCCTCTGGCTCTCATGGGCAGTAATGAATTACGGTTGGAGAGCTGACCCTCAGGGGCGCAGCATCAATCAGCATCCAAACCTTGAGCCAGAAACAAGGACTCAGTCCAATCTGTGCACAGTAATTGCTTTCACACTGTTCAACCTGCTCTTATTTTTATTCCTCCACCCTGAATCCTGCTACAAACAGTCAGACTGGTCGTAGGGATTCAGGGCAAAGTTTTCTTTTTCTCCTGTTGGAGGCATTCTGACCTGAAATGATGAGCTCACTTTTTTCTGTGAAGTTGCTCATTAACCCAAACTGAAGTTCATCCAGAACCACTGCAGTGATTTATATCTCCCCATCCTCAGTCCTCCCCTGTGCATACGTAACACAGGGAGTCGAAGACCTCCCTGAAGGAACAAAGCATGCATGAGGGACAGCAGCTGTAAAGGCTGGAGCTGGAAAGTGGTTTTCAGATGTGGAGCAACTGCAGACAGCGTGGAACAAATCACACTCTGAACCCACAGCAGTGAGAGGAAAACTAGCTCCTGTGTTTTCAGGCAAACAGGCACAAATGTTTCAACACAAAACTGATTATATCTGCAAAACATGCCAGAGGACACAAACCTCAGAAAACATGGTCCAAAAACCAAGAGGGGACGTGAGAAGCAAGAGGACACCCTGAGGGCGAAGAGGTCGGAAACTCGGGTGAACCGACGTAGAGAAGCAGAATTGATGTTCAGCAGAGGCAGATACCTGATACCGATGAACGCACTCAGCCTCCAGGCTATCTTTGCAGAGGGTTTGGTCTCTTATCAAGACTCAGCCATGGTTTCACACACCGTTCCTGCTGCCTCTGAGAGCTCCAGTCCCAGGGAAAGCTGGACATTATGTGTCATCTTTGGTTGGCCCTCACTCCTTCAAAAGAAGGTTCTGAGGCTGAGCCTTGGGTCTCTGATGAAAAGGTGACTTCACTTTCTTCCTTCGCTCCTCGCTGGCTGTACTGAGAGCTCTTTGCTGCAGCCTGGGAAATAACCTCGGAATAATCAGGTCACCAAGCGTTCCGGCTGTGGGAAGATTTTCCTCTTTCGGACTCACACAGCTCTTTGTTTCCTTCAGTCAGAGACCAAAACAACAGCACCAGTGCCAGAAGCAAAACTCCAACCAGTTACTTTCGTGCATTAGTACACATTTATGTCAGCTTAAATAAAATATGCTGTCCTCAAGCCTTGGGTGAAGAAACAGTTAGTAATGCTGTGGCAACTGTGGAGCTGTTAGCTGAGAGGAGCAAATGCAAATATAACAAGCAGACGTGTTATGGCCTGCAATATAGTTTCATATAGATATGATTAATGACCTGCGGGTAAATAGCGCTCCCACCACTTATACTACAAATCCCAAAATGCACTGCAACATCTGCCACACAGGCCAATACCTGTGCGCTAACCTGTTTTCCCACATTGCCAGTAACACATTGATCAGTGATCAGCAGATAAAAACAGTTTTTACAGTAACATTTAAGCAGCCTGACCCCCAAAAACGGCAAAATGAAAAGTAGAAAACACCTTTTTTTACAAGGTAGGTAAACCGTGTGTCTATTTTCCTCACCTGTGATGTGTGAGGAAAGAGCAGATTGCTGGGACACATATGGGAGAAGATGCAGAGGGAGACCTGCACAGGTGAGCTGACAGTGCATCACTGCATCACACATCAGGAAACGCTGCGCAGCAAAGTCCTGAGGACACAACGCGCCATACGCACACAGTGAACTTTATAAAAGGCAAAGGTTGGAATCAGCAGCAGTTTCACTCTTTTCTGGAGGAAACAGCTTCTGAATTTGGTGACGTGTCTCATCACACAGGTGTGATGAGCTGCCTGAGGAAATCTCAGCTCATAGAGAGTAAAGACAAGACTCAGCAGGGCTCCGGGGTTAAAGGTGGCTGTGTGAGTCGGCCTTTCTCTGCGACATAATGAAGCATCTAAAGTGTTAAACCTGCTGTTAGGATTATTCTGTAAACTTTCTTCTGTTTACATTGAATTATCATATCTTCTGTTTTCATAAGTTGTATATTACACTGTTGTTTTATTTTGAAGTCTACAGGAAATACATTCATACACATTCTTACATATAAGACATACGAGACACAGACCCTCACGTAGGCTGCGTATACAAATGTAACTTACAGACATTCCACAGGATGCTTACTACCATATATGGTAAGGAAAGAGCCAAGAATGCTGTTTATTACATGTTGTAAACTGAGTTTACGTAACCCACGTGACTTTATTGTGAAGGTCTGAAATAAAAGTGGGACAAGGAGGTTGATCCGTAGGAGACCGCTTCCTCTTTGCTCAGTGAAAGGTCATGTCCCTTGACCCGGGAGCTGAGCTCAGGGGATGGGATTTTCCTCCTTGCACAAGTAAAACTAAGAAAGCTGCTGGTGTATCTGTTCATTGTTAATGTTGAATGATTTGAACGGATCACCTGCAGCAGCTTCAGGGACGGACCCGTGATCACCCACATGTGTGATGCAGTCAAAGTTTTTTATGCCACTTATTTCTGTTTCTGTGTCTGATCTACTGACAGTACGTTACTGCGACAATATCAGGAGTAAACAAAGATGTTTATGCACATTTTCATGTGTGAGAGCCCTGACTTCAGCTCAGGAGATGAGGCTGGAGGTGAGGAGGAAGAGGATGGTTTTAGTGTCTTTCCTTCATGTTTTTTCTTCTTTGGTGAAGGGTAAAACAGGTATGATCCCTCACATCTGAGTCTGAAGCCAGTTTAAATGTCCTTCCGCGACAAGCCAATGCCTACGACTTCTCCTCCACCTTCTTCTCCACCTGTGGCGTACTACGTATGTGGTCAGTCTCTGGACACATACATAAAATGGAATTAGATGGAATGGCCACTGTATTCAAGATGGTGGGGCAACATGGTGGCTTCCACAAATCAGTGCTTGCTCCAGTGTATTTTTAATTGGATTAATTACAAGTTTATGAGAATGCATTGGTTTGTTGATTACACACTAATCACTGTATCTTTATGAGTACAATATCCTTTTTTCTATTAAATAACCTAAACAAACCGAGTGTGTCTTTAATGAATCTATGATGTGAGGATGCAAAAACCGTCGCTCTTCATGAAGAGTTCATGAGGACAAATACAGAGAGTTCATCTCCAGGTTCAAACCTTTAGTCTGAAGAACAGAAAAAACAGAAGTTGTGGTCTGCAGGTGCTTCACAGGTGCTTCACAGGTGTTTCACAGGTGCTTCAACAGGTGCTTCCCAGAGCCACATCTTCTGGCTCTGTAACCACCAACAGGTGATGTGAAATGAAACAAAGTTAAAAACAATGAAAACTGTTCATCCTGTGCATCTTCATGCTGACCTCTGCTGTTCCTCTTCCCATTCACGTCAACTTTGCAGCCAATCAGCATTCTGTATCACAGCTGGATCTCCATCAGCAGCGTCTGTAGTGGGTAAAGTCCCACAATTCCTCTCTGCCGCTTCACAAACAGATGCCAAAGGCAGCAAAGGTGACTGGCTGCTGTTTCACAGAAGGACCATTCAAAATTTTAGCTTTACCTTCACAGCAGAGGAAGTGATGACGCTCCCACTCTTTCCTGATGTCCAGAGTGGACATTAAGGGTACACAAAATGTGACAAATGACCAACGCTGTGAAGGATCTGAGGCTGGAGATGTTCAGTGTCAGCTGTGAGGTGATAGGCTGAAACAGAATGAGGTCATTTCATGTGGAGAGGGTCCATCCGTGGAGATGAGGTCTCAGAGCCTTCTACTCTGATTTCCTCCTCTGTGGCCTTTAAAAACTGCTTCAGCACAGTGACCCCAGAATAAAGGGATAAAATTAATTTCCCTTCAGCCATTTCATCCACATCCACATCCACACCACCCCGCCCTCCTCCTCATCCCCTCCCTGTCTCTGTTTTCTACCTGAAAGCTCTTCTGAGATGTTGCGGTTGGAGCCACGAGCAGCTTTTATGTCAGCTGATCGGTGACTTTATTCAATTTATTCCCTTTCAGGCCTCAGCCAGAATACAAAGCTGCTTTTTAATGTTTTAAAATGAGAGCACATCATTTTAAAGGTCTGCTGGGACTCGGTGCTGGGAAATAAAACTCTGTGAGTCATCAAAGATACATTACAATTATGATAAACATGACAGTAACTAATAAAAGGTGCTTTTTAATTCCATGGGTGGTGCCAGAGCCTCCTGGCTGCAGAGATCTTTGGGGCTGCACGAACAATATTAACTTGACTGTGAGTTTAGGAAAATGCTCTGATGTGCCTCAGAGTACAAAGTGATTGCAGCTCGTTGGCGGCCTGGCATACGGCCACAAATCAGGACCATCAACATCCAGTTCTCTGAGTTTCGTTAAAGCTTTGCTGATTGTGGCGCGTGCACGTAGACGATGAAATCAGTGTGCCGTCTGTCGCCCTGATTGTGCATCAGAGATGAAAATTGGACAGAAAGAAGTGTTTGTCTTTGTCTCCTCTGAGCTGGATTTATGTCTGTATATAGAGGTGAGCTGAGATTATAATTACTCCGTCTGGAGACGGCATGTGGTTATTTATTTGCCCTCTGCCATGATAATTAGAGCTGAACTGCTCCTCCTGTCATTTGTAACCCATGACACCCTGATGTATCTAAAACAGGACCAGATTTTATTTCAGCTTCACCACTTTTTGTCAGCTCTGAGTGAGAAAAGAGTGGGAACCCGCCCAGCAGCCTAGGCCTATAGCACTGAATGGGAATGGGGGAAATCTGCTCTCTCGTTCTAGTCCCTGTCAGTACTCTAGCTGCAGCATTTTGGATCAGCTGAAGGCTTTTCAGGGAGCTTTTAGGACAGCCTGATAATAATGAATTACAGTAGTCCAGCCTAGAAGTAATAAATGCATGGATTAACTTTTCAGCGTCAATCTGAGAAAGGATGTTTCTAATTTTATAAATATTGCACAGATGTAAAAAAGCCAGTCCTACATATCTGTTTAATATGTGCATTGAAGGACATATCCTGGTCAAAAATGACTCCAAGATTTCTCACAGTGTTACTGGAGGCCAAAGTAATGCCATCCAGAGTAAGTATCTGGTTTGACACCATGCATCTAAGATTTGTGGGGCCGAGTACAAGAACTTCAGTTTTATCTGAATTTAGTAGCAGGAAATTAGAGGTCATCCAGGCCTTTATGTCTTTAAGACATTCCTGCAGTTTAACTAACTGATGTGTGTCATCTGGCTTCATGGATAGATAAAGCTGAGTATCATCTGCATAACAATGGAAATTGATGCAATGCTTTCTAATAATACTGCCTAATAGAAGGATGCATAGCGTAAATAAAAGTGGTCGTAACAGGTAACTGGATTGGAATTCATCAAAGATGTTGTTTCCCTCGACCACCTGATGAGCGATGGTAGTTTGAAGATGGGGGTGGGGTCTGTGGAGGATTTTTTAAGCAGAAGTAAGACGCTGGCTGCAGCCAGGTGAAAGGGATTTGCATATGAATGAGAGCAGCCGGGGGCAGGTGACAGGTAGAACCTCTTTAATGAATTTAGGCGGGATGATGTTCGTTGGGGAGGAAGACTTGTGCATGTGTGAGACAACATCAAACAGATCTGTCACGGAAATCAGTTAAATCATGACAGCAGATCTGGGTGACCTGATAGAACTGATCTTCCCAGCACAGAAATTTAGAAACGTTTTGCAGTCATCAGAAGATACGGCAGAGAAAGCAGAGCTGGTCCTTACTGCATGTAAATGCTAAGCGCTGCAGAGCCCCATAAAGACACACATGAACACTGCTGACACCGCATGCAGGGAAGAATCACAAAAGCCACGTCACAGGTTTCTCCGTCAGCGCCTCTTCACTGGACAAATCACAGCCATCTTTATCATCAGCTCTCTGACTGAATGCAAGCTGGCACACAGAGCGTGTGGGGGGGTTTAAAATGTCCTCTAATGAAGATAATAATTAGAAATCATGCTCTTAATAAACTTGGATATCGCTGCAGACTCGAGGTTAGCAGTGATTTATAGTCATTTGCTGCTGATGAGCAGATTGAGTGTCTGAGCCAACTCCTGTGGCCTGCTGGTGCTGTCGAGGCCTCGTACTCTGACATCACTTCCTGCTGTTCTTCTTTGGAAAGCTCCTGAGGTTTCTGACGTCATCACTGAAACTACGATGGCTTCTTGTTATACTTGGACGTGGCCGGTCTGCTTTCTCGGCATGACAACAACATTGTTGAGAGCAGCAGCATCGTGGAGGTAATGATTTCATTACAAGCGCCCACACACTCTGCCCCCGGGGTAATTAGCGGCACTACTGCAAACATGTCGGGCTGTGAAACCATCTGCTGCAGCATCCACTGGGATCAAGTGCTCTCTGGTGTAATTAAGAGACTTCAGCAGAGCGTTTACTGAGCAGCTCCTCGTGCCACACATGGTCCTGCTCCAACTTCTGTTTATATTCACATGTTTGCAATAAAGCAGTCAATCAATCCATCAATCAATCCATCAATCTTCAGGACAAACTGCAGACACATACAGCAAACTGTCCATTTGTCTGCTCCGTTTGAGACGCTGCCCTCTGGAAAATGGCCTGAACGCTTCACTGAGGCACCATCTGCCACTGCAAAGCTCCCACTCTGACGTCACCCAGCCTCCATAACCAGCCGTCCTCGACCCTCCGATCCCCGAGCACACAGCCATGTTCCCGCCCTTTCAGAGGCCCCCAGGACCCCCAGAGTGCTCACAAAGTTTTCAGACCTCAAAATGTTTCAAACTCGTCTTCTTTACATTTTTGGATGATTTAC
Organism: Pterophyllum scalare; assembly: GCA_024447675.2. NCBI lineage: Eukaryota > Metazoa > Chordata > Actinopteri > Cichliformes > Cichlidae > Pterophyllum > Pterophyllum scalare. The sequence continues at coordinate 14,716 of JAMQGT020013433.1, forward strand.
CCACAGTGGAAATATGTGAGCAGCAAATAGTCCTAAACCCTAAAAATCACCTTTGTGTTGTGAGGGACTTCAGCCTGATGATCGAGTCAAACCACGTTCTCCGTATCAACTGGAATCAGTCGTACTGACTCTGAGCTTTCTTCTGGAAATGGCATGCCGTTTGAGCAGTCCCTTTGGGAAACTCAAGAGTGCAGGTATCCTCTGAAGAATCAGCCTCTAAGGTTTGAGTGACACTGGCACAATGGCTCTGTCTGCACTGAGGGGACCCGGCAGCTCTTTTCCAGCTGGATTATTTTTCTAACCAAAGTGTCCGATGAGCGTTTTCAGACAGCCTGAAGGAGCGGATGCTCTTTACCTCCCAAAATGTTGTTTCTCTGAGGGATCATAGATTTCTTAAATAGCACCTCTCTGCTCTACTCGAGCACTGACAGCACTTCATACAACAGTAGTAGATGACCTGCTCCACCTCCTGAGCCACGCTGTGTTTAAACCAGGAAAAAGAGCAGAGATAAAACAGTGTGTGCTGAACAACAGTGATCACACTCAGAAACAGATACCTGCAGGCAGCACTGAGTCTCCCTCTGTCCAGTACCAGTATCAGCCTCCATGCAGCGGTGCAGGACGCTTCACAGAAATCCAGACAAACATATGTCACAAACATGAAAAAATAACAAAAACAGAAAAACACATGGATTTGATTAAACCCTGCAAACAGAGATACACACAGGGATGCAGCAGAGGGTCTCTGAGGATGAACCGCGGTGAGGTCAGAGCAGTCAGCTCCAGCTACATGCAGAATTATAAAATCTGTGCTTTTGAGTTCTTTGTGTTTTCAGGTCAATGGGGACGCAGGAAAAGACTCAGTACACCCAGATTAAAGACACACACCACGGAGAGGGATGATAGCCCTCTGTCAGGGCTGAGGAAATGAACAAAGGAGGGAAGGAAACATGTAGGAAGCCACACGAGGAGCTCACCTTCAAAATAAAGCAGGGATAATAAGGCACAGGTGAACACGATGAGGACAATAAGAGGGGGAAAGGACAGAGAAGGAATGCAGAAGCACAGGAAGCCAGTGCAGGACAATAAAACAGGAAGTCAACTGAAAGACCAGGAAATGAAGCTTCAAACGGCACAGAGAGCACCACCACCAGGAAGTGGAGCGTACGGGGACCCAGGAGGAGGTGCAGGATGGAGGGATTAATACTCTGTCTGCGGGGAAGATGTCAGTCTGTGTGCTCCTTTCTGTTTTCAAATGCTTATTAATAAGAAGTGACTGTTTTCATATGGAGATTTTTGCCCTTTAGAAAAGTCCTGAGCGCCCGCTCAGAGGCAACAACACGCTGCCTCCTCACAGCATCCATCACGTCCACCGCTCAGCTCCATTAATTAGCAGAAATTATCCTCCTCCTCTCTGCTGTTGCTCCTCTTCATCAGCACTGAGTCACTCAGCTATACATGAGTTCATTTAATAAGCATGTCTCTGTTTCCATTCAGCGCCAGTTTAAATCACGTTATGAGGAAAAGCAGAGCAAACAATACGACGCGTTTCATTACTCGCTTTATTTTATGGAGACGATTGTTGCAGCGGGAGGCTCGTTTCCATCTGCTGCTGCCTGACACACACACACACACACACACACACACGCACACACACACGCACGCACACACACACACACACGCACACATGCGCACACACACACACACGCACACACACGCACGCACGCACACACACGCACACACACGCACACACACACACACACACACACACACACACACACACACTGAAAACAGATACTTTATGACTGGACATCATTTTTAACTGCTGGACTGTGACTCAGTGGACATCGACTTCAGCACAAACTCACCTGAATTTGGTTGTACAGGTGAAAGAGTTGATTATTCCCTCGCTGCAGATGGAAGAAATCCACCTTCTAACATGAACTTCACTTTATCTCCTCCATCACTGTGGGAACCCAGGAAATCTGGGAGCTGCAAATTGGAGGAATTTGCCTCCTAAAAATGTGTTCATACTTTGGCAGAACAAACGCACAAAGCAACAACATCATCATCCAGCTGGTCCTCATCCTGTAGCTGCCGTGGAGAGTTTGAGAAGCTGGTTAGCTTCCTTTAGTCTCCTCTTACTGTGATGTGTACAACATTTTTTGGATCTAAAACCAGTGATGAAGGTCAGACTGTGCAGGATGAGGAACTGGTTACTCATCACTTCTCAGGCTGGGATCACACATGAAAAAGCTGGAATAATCAAGTGGTTTGAGAGAGTCCTTGACCTCCTCCATAAGGTCTGAGCTGTGAAGGCTGTCTCCTCCTTCTCACAGCCTCCTCCTCCAGCTCCTCTGCAGGGACACCGAGGTGTTCGCAAACCAGTCGAGAGGCATCGTCTTTACAGCATGTCCTGGGTTTCACCTTCACACTCAGTGGCCTGTACAAGTAAGTAAGCTCCTCATACCCAGGATCTCTTCTCCTTATCCCGTTTCTCTAAACCAAAAACGTGTAGGAACAGCAAGGTGTGCAGGAAAATTGGAGGCGTGACCTTAAATGACCTCCATCATCTGTATAATAGAGAAGATCCAGTCTGCAGTCTGTTGAAATAACTCAGTTTTTTACTGTCATCATAAGCAAACAGCAGGACATAAAAGACACACTGAGAACTGTTTGCCTTCTGCTGAATGCCATGAGAACGATATCCTTAGAAATCCTTGATCCCCCTCTCTAAGGGGGTCACCTGAAGGTGCTGGAGGTGCTGTGAGTGGTCAGTAAGACTGGAAACATAAAATCCAGTTAAAGCCAGAAGGGGAAGCAGGCCAAAAAGGCTTGTTGGTATCACTGCCCCACTGTTAGGCTCATCTGACTGCAATCACAGGTAACCTGATAAATGTGAGCGGCCTGAAGTGAATCATATCACAGCTTACAGAACCACAGAGAGGCCCTCTGATCCAGGTCCTTCAAGGACTTAGAAAGAAAGACTCCTCAGGACCTGAAGTCATCAGTCCAAAGCAGGTGAGCACCAGTGCTGCTTCTCCAGCTCACAGCCACGAGCTGCATGCAGAAGTGTTAGGACTGGAGGAGGATCCTGGTCTCTCAGTGTAGGTAAAAGGTGACCGCTCACCTGTTCTTAGCATCTACCTGTGCCACATCACTGGAATAAAAGAATAAAAATAATGGATGAATGGAATGGAATAAAATACGGTACTTTCCGAGGTATGATACCTCTGTATCCGTCACAGATACGGACAATATCCCAATGAATCCGCACCGGATCTTTGACTTATGTTTTGAGATTTCTCCATAAATGGACAAGATTGGGACCCTGAAAAATCCAAACTCTGAAGGAACATCTGTTCCATATCTCAATAATATCCATTTAAACATCTGTGACAGATCCCATATGCTCTACAGAAACATTGCAGATACGTGGCAGATTCATAAAGTTGGATCTGCCACGGATCATTCCGGATCTTTCCGGACACAGGCCCTTTTTGTCCAGTGCACGCTGATACGATTCAGAAAGTTTACCAACGCCGCTCTGCATCACAAAGATCCGACTGCTGCAGATCACTCAGACTGTGATGGACCCCCATCGCCCGCACTGATGCTCACAGGAAGCAGGTTTAGCCTTCAGACTGTGGCTCCTGCAGTGGGAGTAAAACTGATCTGGATGCAGTTTCTAACAGAGCTTAAATGGGTGAAAGTTGCATGTGGAGCTTTGCTGACTGATGAAGCTATGAGGGCTCAAAGATGCTGAAATCATTAAAAAAAAAACACACTGAACTGACACACACACACACACACACACATATGACAAACATTCCACTGATGACTGGATGTCTCAAAGATGACACCCACTCAGCAGAACCAAAATGGCTGCACGCACTCTTTAGCATTCCTCCTGATCAGGAGAATAAAGCCCGTCCCCGCCTGCTGTTGTAGACTCTGACAAAGCTTCCAGAGAGTGAAGCTTTGGCTGCAGGTGTCCTCGACTCTTCGCTGTGCAGGTGAAGAGCTCAAACAGAGGAATATTTATGATGCAGACAAAAATGAGGCCTGTTGAGCTGATTATGAATGTTTTAATGAGGACTGATGGGACGGAGCTGCACCGCGTCAGTGGGCTGACGGTCTGCAGATAACACTGTGCTGGTTTTATACAAGTCTCTGAGATTTTTACCTGTAAACCAATTTCCTCTGCTGCCCCAGTGTGCGCCTGAGGACTGCAGACGGAGATGTAATAATACCTCATTAGAAAAATAAATAGAAGCCTCCTCACAGCATTCATCACATCCACTCTGCTCTGCTATTCCTCATTCAGACCCATAATTGAATCCCTTTTTGTTGTTGAATCTGGTGATCAGTGTGGACATTGATACATGTAATAAATATGCTCATATAATAAGCTGTTATTCCCTAAATAACAGTGTGATACTTCCTGAGCTCCACAGCCTGTCCCACTGGTTCCTGTACTTACACAGACGGAGCATTAGTCAGGGATTATTTTCAGCAGCGAATGAACACATAATTCTAGAGAGAATTTGCAGCAATAGGACTGTCTGTGTGCGATTAAAATGAAGTGAATGATGGTGGCCCTGTGACAGGCTGGCGCAACCTGTATAGGGGGTACCCCACCTCTCACCCTGTGGCAGCTGGGATAGGCCCCTGACGCTCCCAAAACAGGTCCCACATCGGGACAAAGTCCACCCAGGTTCCAGGTCAAAGCAGATTAACTACTCAAAATCGAAGCCCAGTTTCAAACCAGCAACCCCCAAACCAGGTTCAAGAAATCTCACTTCACGATCAGCACAGCCCAGAGAAAACAGACAAGCTCCTCAAAAGTTCAAACCCAACGAGCAGCAGCTGTAGCTGCTAGCTGTCTGCCAGACTTCCCCTCAGCTAACTGGAGTCCGCTGCCTGGTGTTTGTGCTGTTGGGAGCATTTTAATGCAATTATCTGACCAATGATGTGGCTGCTGTGGCTTCAGTGGACTCATAGACCATCCAAGAAGGCGGAGCTCCAGTTTGCTGAGTGAGATCCTGGGATTTGATTTGGATGCTCCTGATTAGCAGGTATCTGTGTGTCAGTGATGCTCCTGTGCATTCTCCACAGACTGGTCCATGCGGTCACTTTGGAGGAGTCCAAAACGCTAGCACTGAGGCTTCAGTGGAGTCAGAAGAAACCAGTGGCTGGCACGGTGGGTGGGTTTGTCCATGAATGTGCTCTCTGACCCAAAACTCAGGACCAAAGTTACAAGATTCAAGTGTCACGTCACAACCAGCAGGTTCAAGGCAAAATTCAGTTTTTAAGGTTGTACAACAAGTTCTGACCACAAAGTTCATCCAAGAGACAGACTCTAGAAAATCTGTATTCAGAGAGGCAAGCCAATCCAGTCTGACACCACACGGGTGGCTCTGGCTCAGGAAGTTGAGCAGGTCATGTACTGAGTAAAAGGTTGATGGTTTGATTCCTGTCTGTCCCAGTCTGCACACCAAAGTATCCTTGGCAAGTTCTTGTGAGCGTGAATGCAGACATGTTGCAAAAGGCTCAAGTCAAAAAGTGGTATTTAAGAAACAGTCGTTTTACCAGTCACACCGGCAGGTGTGGCCCACGTTCAACACAACAATGACTGACTGGGTTTATCGTGATGGATGGAAACAAAGGACATCACCAGATTTGTGCTCAGAGATAGGTACAGGTCAGTCTGCACTTCCATCAGGGAGAACAGGTCCTCAGTCCTCGCCATCTCCTTGGTTGCTATGACAGCAGCATATCAAGTGATGCTGGGAGTGCTACCATAAGAGGCCAATTACTGGGACAGATGCTGATACAGAACATGTTTGTCTTCCAGTTCCTGAACGAGCTGCGATGCTTTGTCTTGATAACTAATGTGACACTCTGACAGTCTGACCCCAGACGGCCGGCCATACATTGATCAGAGAGCTTTCAGTTCACATGGGAGCCAGTCAGTTTAACCTCTTTGTTCATCAGCCCTCACTCAGATCACCAACCTCCAGCAGCTAATCACCAATCAGAAAACTCTGCTTCCTCCTAACCTCGCTCTGTCCTCCAGCAACAGGCCAGAAATCCATCCACCAATCTTTCAGGGGAGGCAAAGAAAAAGAGACAATGTCATGAAGAGTGTGAAGAGCCCCCAAATACAGGAAACAGGAAAGTGAGAAAAAACATCCAGAAGGAGCACAAGCTGGAGTCCAAGAATACACAGCAGGAAAAAGCAAACCACAACAGGGGAGACAAAAGGCTATATAAGCACACACACAGCTGAGGGCAATAAAGGCAGGCAATCACAAAGAACGAGACACCACAGAAAACTGACCTTCAAAGTGAAACAGGAAACGGCCTAAAGACAACACACACACACACACACACACACACACTGGGGAAAAGAGGAAGTCAGCGAGGACACACAGCAGAAACCAGAAAGCTCCACAAGATGATGAAAGCGTAACAATGAGAGGTACCAAATCCTCACTGCTGAACAATCCAGTCTCCATAAAATAGCATCACCACCCCCCGAAGACCCCTGCGACCTCAGAGTGCCGATACTCAGAGCAGCTGAAGTCTTTGTCTTTATCTGACGAGTATCAGGAAGAGATGTAATTTCTTAGAAGCAACTCTATCCCTGCTTTTGTCATGCCAGCTGCAAATTCAAACCAATGTTATTGTTCTATGAGCCTCAACATCTGACCCTAAAACAGGGAGTTTTTATATTTGTTCTTTATTCTCAGACTGTTGAACACCCTCCAGGAACACACCTGAAAGAATAAAACCACCTCAGACATGCCTAAACTTTAATCACTTCAATTACTTAACAATTGCAGTCTGTGAGACCGTCCGGTTTTAAAATGTGGAGTGCAAAGGATTGGACCCAAACACAGGAAACAGAAGGCTGACTTACACAAGAAAAGAGGAAGTGGTTTATTAGGCTAACAATGTTCAAAATGTGCGAACAGGAATCCCAAAGAACCCACAGGAGCTCACAGACAGGACTATTTATACACACTGAGGCCTGATCCAGCTAACAGGAGAGGCAGCTCAACGCAGAGACAGGAAGCAAAACTCACCCAGGTCATGAAAGAAAACTGACTTTCAAAGTAAACAGGAAGTAACCCAAAGGACAAACTAAACATAGAGACTAGAAGACACATTAAACATGAAGACAGAGGTGAAGGGACAGAAGGAGAAACAGATGGGGAAAATGCTGAGGGAGTAAAATAACCACAAAGAATAAAAATCAACACAATTACAAAACTAAAATGCATCACCAGAAAAATCATAAAGCAGAAAGACGAGCCAAAAGCTCAGAAGATCCAGGAATAATCCAGAAATCAGACCAGGAATCAAAACCTCAGCCAGCCATCATCAGAAACAGGAAGCAGAGGAGCACGCGGTGATGAAACCAATGTTTCAGACATTGTGTCGAGACTTCCAAAGTGCAGATGTTTCAAAGACTACTCTGAAATGTATGGAGAGAAATTTGACTCAAAATGTTTGTGTGTCTGTAATGCTGGACTTGTGCGTACCTTGCTGGATTTGTAATTTTTTGTAATACAGGAATCACCTGATACACACGGACAAAACTAAAGTTACGACTGCACAAAGTTTTTAGACACATTTCTCGCTTCCGGAGAGCTCCCAGATTCCTGTGTAACTTGGTGCGTTTAAATGCTGGTGTAAAGCTGGGTCATCTGAGTATTGTTCGGGGTCTAGTGTTTGGTTCCGCTGAACTTATTTCACTCTATACTTGTGCCCAAGTGGCAAAGACGATTTTCTGTGGAAGATGGGATACCTCAGCACCCTTTAGTTACAACACATACACCTACATCTACGTTTTAATATTCTAAGACTGTTTATATATGCATTTGTGAACTGTACAAATGTAATTACTTGGTTTAAGAAACGACTACTAGGTGGTCAATGCTTCTCTGGCTGGGAAAAGAGCCAGTCAAACTGAGAGGCACTAAAGAAGAGAAGGAGACCATTATGGTGGGGCATCTTGGTGGTCTACCCTCAGAAGTAAGTTAAAGTTAAAACTTGCACACTTTGGTATCCTATAGCTATAGCTGTTGGTAGCTAAGACAGTACATTCCAGATCTATGAAAGTTATCTCTAAATTTATCTCCAGGCTCAGATATTTTTATGATGTCAACCAGCATGTAGGCTTGAACCCCATTCACTAATCAATTTTAGGAACCCCTCCTATATATATATATATATATATATATATATATATATATATATATATATATATATATATATATATATATATATAAGACACAGTTTTGGAAGAATGGAGGGTCAGTCGTCAATGCTGGAAGACGTTTATTATGTTTTAGGTAATCAGCTTACATCAACTTTTGAGGATTTGATGTGAGTAACAGTTCCTATACAAGTTACAGTATTACTAAGCTTCTTGTAAGTAACATTTTAAAGACGTTCTCATCACCCTGGAAGAGTAAATCAGAATTTGTCAGATCACATGGCCTGTTGCCATGGGTACAGATGGTATGCCATGGGTATCTCTAAACATGGAGTCAGTTCAGCCAGGCTTTTTCCATTAGCCTCACTGATGAGTGGTTTTCCAAACAGCTTAGTCTAAATATCTGGAGCTGTCTTCACGCTGAGTGTGTGAAAATACTTGTACTTTTAGAAATAAATATTGTGGTGAGTTCTGGAATAGATTCTGTTTTGTCTGTTCATTTTTTTGATCTCTGATTAATGTCACTCCAGATTTACTCGCTGAACCTGTAACATATTAATCATTCAGGTACTTTATCAATTTTAAAACCACCCTTTTTTACTAAAATCCATGCGGTGAATTTTATGTTTTTTGGTCAGACAGTATGTTAAGTTGCGCCAGCCTATTAACTGAATTTGTGTTCTGTCTATATAGTCTATATTTGTATAGTCAGATTATACTTCCATTGTAACTGTAATGTGCTTGTACTAACCCTAACCCTAACCCATCAGTGCTGAAAATCCTCCTTTTGTTCAGCAGGTTTGGAGCTTTAAAAGTAGCTGCACATGCTGAAATGACCTCTGCTTACATTCAGAGACTTGAGGGGAACTTCTTAAAGTCTGACCTGCATCCACTGTCGGTAATATTTTTAGGGGTCCTCATGTTCCTTTTGGCCACAAATTCAAACTCAGTTAAAGCCAAAGTTTCCCAAAAAATCCCTCCACAAAAATACTCCCACTGACAGCTTTATTCCCACTCTTTATTCAGGTGGGTCTTCACACCCAAATTTCAAGGGCACACTGTCCTAAGCAACTTGAACTTTAACAAAAAAGGTGATAAAGCATTATTTTAAAAGTGAAGCTTCTAAATATTGATGAGGGTTTTAGAAGGAGCTAAGAGTGAGGCCCTGAACATCCAAGGGAGTGAGTACAACAGGCCAAAGTTTTATTCTACTGATCTAATCCAGTGTGGATGATTAGTATAATTGGTGATAAATGATAAAAAAAATAGTCACAGTAAAATATGAAAGTGATAACAATTCCCAACACCACCCTCTGCTCAGTGCTGGTCTCCACGATCTCTGCAGAAGTGCTAAACTCATTAACCTGAGCTCGCACTCAAACAACGCAGTGGTGACAGGGCTGCTTAAGTTTTTCATTATCAAACTGTAGGAATTAGTGTAACTCATAGTTGAAGTGTATCAGAATTCAACTACGGGGCCACAGCGACTTGACTGGACGGGCCTCTGCTGACCTGTGACCTGTAACCCTAACCCTAACCCTAACCCCAGCCAGGAGGATTCCTGCTGTTTTTTTAATCAGAGCAAACACGTCCAGGCGATCTATTTCTTAACAATTCTCACTGACAAATTCTTTTTTTCTCTTTCGTTCTCACTGAGGCTTCTGGTGTAAGTATCTCACAAACATCAGGAGAAAGGCTGCAGGTTCAAAGCCTCAGACTGACTGAGACATCACAGTCACTGATATCACAACCACAGCAGTGCAGGTCCTTAATAAAGTTCAGGAGAGCTTCTTCATGGTTCAGAGGTCGCTCAGCGCAGGATGGCATGTTTGCTCACATTTAGAAAGGTGCGAAGACGTGAAAATGACTGCTGTGACTAGTCAGGAATGCGCCCATGAAAACTTTATTTTAAAGAAGGAAAGAATTAGTGTTTAATGTAAAGATTTATTTTTGAATTAATATAAAATAAAGCCAAACGCTACACCAGCTTCTAGCTTTGTTTGAAAGTGTGAAGAACAAGCCTGATGTCATGAACTCCCAGAAAGCTTAAAGTCGACCAAACTTTGAGGGATTTTCCAAACGGTGGTTATCACCATCTTTTTCAAGCTGGGCAAGCCGACCGCGCCCATAAGACAGTCTGTGTGCGTTGCATTGAATCACGGCCTCAGCTCGCTATCGTTAACAGAGGGTACAGGTTTCTCCTAAACAGGCGCTGATCATAATTATTGACTAGTCTAGCTGTAATAAGCAGCTTTGTATGAAATAGTGCAGGGCCCATCTGCGTCAGTGTGTCATTATCAAGATGTGGCGATAACCAAACATGGCCAGCAGGTGTCGCTGTGGAGATGGTTTCAGATTGTTTCGAAGCCTCGATGCAATTCCAGCACAAAGCTTCAGCGTTTCACAAAGCCTCAGCTAGTGAAGTCAAACAGTTCATTATAAACATGAACACAAAAACAAAACCTGTGATGTGTGACCGTGACCGAGCTGTGTTACATCTTACCGCCTTTACTTCCTGCTTTATATTCCTTTGTAAAATTAGCTGACCTGTTCTTGTTTCTAATTGGTCACATGCTGCAGACTCCACCTCTTTCACGTGAACACACTTGGAGTTAGATCAATAAACTGTGGGTTAACTTATCAAGCTGATGACCACCAGCATGACTGAGGATGTTGGGATAAGTGAAGCCAGATAAGGAAATCATCCTGGATAGGTTGAACTCGCCTCCTCTCCGCTCCCCTGGGTTCCTACTCCACTGCAGCAGGTCTTTAACTGTTTTATCTTCTCCCTCTGCTCTCAGCAGATAGACTGCTCCTCCCTGAGCCTGGTTCTGCTGGAGGTTTCTTCCTGTTAAAAGGGAGTTTTTCCTTCCCACAGTCACCAAGTGTTTGCTCACAGGGGGTCATTTGATTGTGGGATTTTCTCTGTAGGGTCTTTACCTTACAACACAAAGCACCTTGAGCTGACTTTTCTAGTGACTGTTCAATGCTATATACTGTACATAAAATTGAACCTTTCTTTGTAGTGCAGGGCAAATATTAAAAGAAGGAAGCAAGGTTTTCTGAGGAGTCCAAAGGAGAAGAGAAAAGGAGGAAACAAGGAGAGAGGACTGGTTTTCAGAAAGAGTAAAGATGGCCAGAACATGAAAAACTATCAAAAGCAAAGTAAAATTAGAGTGAGCATCGAGTGTTTCTGTGATTCATCTGTGACTCAGAATAAGCCACGACTAATTATAATTCATTATTTTATAAGTAAGGATGAAGTCTTTTGATCTTTTTATTGCCACAGTGTTTAAACTCTAAACACTCTTCTTTCAGACTCCTCTGGAACACCTGATGATACAACAGACAGCAGGAGGCTGGGTATATTCCATCACACACCTGTGCGCTCTGTGTCAGCCACCTGCAGGGCCTCACACACTCGGACAAACAGAATGTCATCACCATTACAGAAAATGTCATCGCTAATCAATGCCCGCCGCCGGTGTTCTGGCGCAAAGCCCCGAGTACTGCGGCGTCTCACAGGTCGGTGTGGCGTGCTTCCACGCTGATGAATGACTCACACTCGCTCCGCAGTCACAGCAACAAAGCTTTGCTCTTTCCCCGAGCCCGAGCCCGAGCCCCGCGGTCTGCCGGCAAAATGAAATTCTGACATCAAAAAGACAAAAAAGCGGTGGAAAAAGAGTCGTTTGTGATAATGTCAAGGACGATTTGAAAAGGTCTGTCGCTGATAATGTCAGAGCTCTCTGAGGGTGAAAGCTTCTTGTGAGAGATAACAATGAGGAGATAGCAGAGAATGGTGGGAGTTGGAGGAGTAATTGCAGCAGTTTTACAGACTGTGCATGGATGCTGTTGACCCGAACAGACGGCTCAATAAATGGATCATTAACGGCCTTTAATGTTCAGGCTTACTGCAGCTTATTATAACAGCCGCTGTCAGTTTAAGCTTCCAGTGCAGCACAGGAAGTACACAACACACTGAAACACACAAACACTTCAGAAACACACAAAAACACAACTGAAAACAACAAAAAAACTGTAACATGACTGCCACTGTAACATGACTGCCCCTGTAACATAAGTGCCCACTGTAACATGACTGCCCCTGTAACATGACTGCCCCTGTAACATGACTGCCACTCTAACATGACTGCCACTGTAATGTGACTGCCACTGTAACATGACTGCCCCTGTAACATGACTGCCACTGTAACGTGACTGCCCCTGTAATATGACTGCCCCTGTAACATAACTGCCACTGTAACATGACTGCCACTGTAACGTGACTGCCACTGTAACATGACTGCCCCTGTAACATAACTTCTCCTTATAACATGACTGCCCCATCGTAACATAAGTGCCCACTGTAACATGACTGCCACTGTAACATGACTGCCCCTGTAACATGACTGCCACTGTAACATAACTGCAGCACAGGAAGTACACAACACACTGAAACACATAAACACTTCAGAAACTACCGCAACTTGAGAAAGCACAAAACCAAACACACAAAAACACAACTGAAAACAACAAAAAAACTGTAACATGACTGCCCCTGTAACATGACTGCCACTGTAACATGACTGCCCCTTTAACATGACTGTCACTGTAACGTGACTGCCACTGTAACATGACTGCTCCTGTAACATAACTGCCACTGTAACATGACTGCCCCTGTAACATGACTGCCACTGTAACGTGACTACCACTGTAACATGACTGCCCCTGTAACATAACTTCCCCTTATAACGTGACTGCCCCATCGTAACATAAGTGCCCACTGTAACATGACTGCCACTGTAACATGACTGCCACTGTAACATGACTGCCCCTGTAGCATAACTGCCACTGTAACATGACTGCCCCTGTAACATGACTGCCACTGTAACATAACTGCAGCACAGGAAGTACACAACACACTGAAACACACAAACACTTCAGAAACTACTGCAATTTGAGAAAGCACAAAACCAAACACACAAAAACACAACTGAAAACAACAAAAAAACTGTAACATAACTGCCACTGTAACATAACTGCCCCTGTAACATGACTGCCACTGTCATGACTGTCAAACACAACTGAAAACAACATGCCCCTGTAACATGACTGCCACTGTAACATAACTGCCACTGTAACATAACTGCAGCACTGGAAGTACACAACACCCTGAAACACACAAACACTTCAGAAACTACTGCAATTTGAGAAAGCACAAAACCAAACACACAAAAACACAACTGAAAACAACAAAAAAACTGTAACATAACTGCCCCTGTAACATAACTGCCACTGTAATATGACTGCCACTGTAACATAACTGCCACTCTAACATAACTGCCCCTGTAACATAACTGCCACTGTAACATGACTGCCACTGTAACATAACTGCCACTCTAACATAACTGCCACAGTAACATAACTGCCCCTGTAACATAACTGCCACTGTAACATAACTGCCCCTGTAACATAACTGCCACTCTAACATAACTGCCCCTGTAACATGACTGCCACTCTAACATAACTGCCCCTGTAACATAACTGCCCCTGTAACATAACTGCCACTGTAACATAACTGCCCCTGTAACATAACTGCCCCTGTAACATGACTGCCACTGTAACATGACTGCCACTGTCATGACTGTCAAACACAACTGAAAACAACATGCCCCTGTAACATGACTGCCACTGTAACATGACTGCCACTGTAACATAACTGCCATTGTAACATAACTGCAGCACAGGAAGTACACAACACCCTGAAACACACAAACTCTTCAGAAACTACTGCAATTTGAAAAAGCACAAAACCAAACACACAAAAACACAACTGAAAACAACAAAAAAACTGTAACATAACTGCCACTGTAACATAACTGCCCCTGTAACATGACTGCCACTGTCATGACTGTCAAACACAACTGAAAACAACATGCCCCTGTAACATGACTGCCACTGTAACATAACTGCCACTGTAACATAACTGCAGCACTGGAAGTACACAACACCCTGAAACACACAAACACTTCAGAAACTACTGCAATTTGAGAAAGCACAAAACCAAACACACAAAAACACAACTGAAAACAACAAAAAAACTGTAACATAACTGCCCCTGTAACATAACTGCCACTGTAACATGACTGCCACTGTAACATAACTGCCACTCTAACATAACTGCCCCTGTAACATAACTGCCACTGTAACATGACTGCCACTGTAACATAACTGCCACTCTAACATAACTGCCACAGTAACATAACTGCCCCTGTAACATAACTGCCACTGTAACATAACTGCCCCTGTAACATAACTGCCACTCTAACATAACTGCCCCTGTAACATGACTGCCACTCTAACATAACTGCCCCTGTAACATGACTGCCACTCTAACATAACTGCCCCTGTAACATAACTGCCCATCGTAACATAAGTGCCCACTCTAACATAACTGCCACTGTAACATAACTGCCACTGTAACATTACTGCCACTCTAACATAACTGCCCCTGTAACATAACTGCCACTGTAACATGACTGCCACTCTAACATAACTGCCCCTGTAACATAACTGCCACTGTAACATAACTGCCACTGTAACATGACTGCCACTCTAACATAACTGCCCCTGTAACATAACTGCCACTGTAACATGACTGTCACTGTAACATAACTGCCACTCTAACATAACTGCCACAGTAACATAACTGCCCCTGTAACATAACTGCCACTGTAACATGACTGCCACTCTAACGTAACTGCCCCTGTAACATAACTGCCACTGTAACATTACTGCCACTCTAACATAACTGCCACTGTAACATAACTGCCACTGTAACATTACTGCCACTCTAACATAACTGCCCCTGTAACATAACTGCCACTGTAACATGACTGCCACTCTAACATAACTGCCCCTGTAACATAACTGCCACTGTAACATAACTGCCACTGTAACATGACTGCCACTGTAACATAACTGCCACTCTAACATAACTGCCACAGTAACATAACTGCCCCTGTAACATAACTGCCACTGTAACATAACTGCCCCTGTAACATAACTGCCACTCTAACATAACTGCCACTGTAACATGACTGCCACTGTAACATGACTGCCACTGTAACATAACTGCCACTCTAACATAACTGCCCCTGTAACATAACTGCCACTGTAACATGACTGCCACTGTAACATAACTGCCACTCTAACATAACTGCCCCTGTAACATAACTGCCACTCTAACGTAACTGCCCCTGTAACATGACTGCCACTCTAACATAACTGCCCCTGTAACATAACTGCCCCTGTAACATAACTGCCACTGTAACATAACTGCCACTGTAACATGACTGCCACTGTAACATAACTGCCACTGTAACATAACTGCCCCTGTAACATAACTGCCACTGTAACATAACTGCCACTGTAACATGACTGCCACTCTAACATAACTGCCCCTGTAACATAACTGCCCATCGTAACATAAGTGCCCACTCTAACATAACTGCCACTGTAACATAACTGCCACTGTAACATTACTGCCACTCTAACATAACTGCCCCTGTAACATAACTGCCACTGTAACATGACTGCCACTCTAACATAACTGCCCCTGTAACATAACTGCCCCTGTAACATAACTGCTACTGTAACATAACTGCCCCTGTAACATAACTGCCCCTGTAACATAACTGCTACTGTAACATAACTGCTACTGTAACATAACTGCCACTGTAACATAACTGCCCCTCGGGTTACTTATACTTCATTGAAGTATTTGTATTTTAGTCCAAACTTCACACTTTGTACTTTTTAAAGATTTAGTGACTTATTATTATTATTTTTATTATTATTATTATTATTATTATTATTATTATTATTAACTGCATCATCATCATCACCATCCACAGCTGGAACATTAAAGATCAACACATGATCAATAACTATGATCAGTGGTTATGATCGGTAACTATGATGCAATAATACAGACTCTGTATGTGATTCCAGGTCTGCCTGTTCTCAGTACAGCTCACACTGCAGAGACAAATGCAGTCGCGTGACAGGAAGAAGCCCCTGAAAATGCCCAATGATCCACCCACAGCAGGGGGTCAGCCATTAATGCTGCTGTGTGACCCCTGACCTTTGGGGTTAGATGTTTGGGCTCCAGGACTCTGTGAGTTTTTAAAGGTCCTGCACATGAACAGAGAGCTGGAGAGGCCGAGAATGACCACTAAACTGACAGGTAGAAGGAGGAGCTTATAAAGTGGTTATGCTACATTATTTGAGTCTTCTCACCAAGTGGGAGGATTTCATCACCTGCACAGCCTCAAATGTCCACGCCCAAGTTTCCAAACTGCCCACCATGTTTTTGCAGAGTGCAAAAACTTATTTTAGGGTCTTTAGCTTACAATATAAAGACAACTGTTTGTTGTGATTTGACGCTATATAAATAAAGTTGAATTGAACTGCAAAAATGTTCCATAAAAATCTGCTGATTTGATGCCATCAAGGTTCATGCCTTCATCAATGAGTGAATCCTGTCAGAAATCTGCTCATCCATCTCGGGCCTGTCGGTGTTGATGCTGTGATTAATATTACAGATGTATCCAGCTGTTAGAAAGGACATCCTGCTCCTCGGCGGGGTCGCCGCCCTTTACTCTCCACACTTTTAGCAGACAGACTTCACTCTCTGAACACGATCATCCGAGGCAGTGATCTCATATCTGTTGATGTGGAATCTGGAATCCCCTGGAATAGGTTCACAACATGAGTTACCATGGCAACACACTCAAGTAGGAAACCCGGGGTTAACCCTGAAGTCACCTGCTTCGTGGTGCAGACCTCAGACCTGTTTGTGAGCACCTGTTGACAGGATGAATGTAAAAGAGAGCGGCAGGTTCAGGGGCGTGCACAGTTACGGGCACAGCTTCGGTCCGATTGTTCTCCTGACAGCTCGTTCCGACGTTCCTTCACAGAACCGACTGCACCTTTAATTGGCTTCAGTATCATGGAGCAAACAAAGAAACGTGTCTTTGTGGGGGCGGGTCTTTGTGGATGAAGCTCTCAGCTGTGTAATTAATTCTTTTTTCCTGATATAATGAGAATTTTACAGAAGCTTTTATTGTCCTATCATCAGTGTGCACGGAGCAGAAATCCACAGCAGCTCTGATAATGTGTCGCTGCATGGAGGGAGGGGAGGCTTTGAACCCGCTTTCTTATCCTTTGTTGACTGCTGAGCTCCACGATTCGCTCATACGGCTGCTTCACGTTGGGATCAGCAACACACAGGAAGCAGATCAACAGTAAGAGCGACTACAAAAGCCTCAGTGTGTTTGAGCTCTGGGAAATAATGAGCGGCATCAAGTGTGTGTGTGCATGAAGCACCACTTTGTGCTTTACAGCCTCAACACGCCTCAGAGTTCAAGGAAGAACTGAACGTCTCAGAGGAGAACACGTGTTTGTCAGGCAGAACTGGACTAAAGTGACGAAAGCTGGAATAAAACGTCAAATTACAGTCGAACGATTAAAGTGTCAGAAAGACTGGACCACAGTTTAACTCAGAAACACTGCAGACTCACATTAAGCCAGACTGCAGTGTGTAGTCGAGCTAGACTAAACTTTTTTACGATGAAAAACTACAATATGCAAGAAAACTGGATGAGGAAAACTTGTCATGACCAAAGAGATAAAAAATAAAAACTGCTGCAGATGAAAAAAGTCAAATATTTGAGAGAACAGAGATAAAGTCAGTAAACTAAAATATGAAAAACTACTGAAAATGTAACACACTGAAGCCAAACAGCATCAAAAAATGAAATATCTCCAGTTTATTCATCTAGAACTCTGTCACAGTGCAGAGGCTTGAATAACAACAGGAGAGCCTCTTCATCAGACTGTGAGCAGTCCAAACATCACACAGGACTATTAATACACAAAAAGCAGACTATTTATACACAGAGCAGTAATAAGGGAGGAGGACACAGGTGAGGGCAGAACATTAAGGTACCAAAATAAAGCAGGAAGAGGCGGAAACAGGCGAGGCAGAGGGAAGGAAGAGAAGCAGAACTCAGAGACATAGCCAGACCCTGACATTTACTTCCTGTCATTGTCAGTTCTCCTTCCTGTCAGATTGTCTGCTTCGTCCTCATTAGTGTCACCTTTGTTCACTTATCCAATCGTTGTCCCAGGTGGTTCTCTCTGTCTCGTTGCTTCCTCCTCTCCTGCAGGGGAAGCTTCGCAGGAACTTGTTTTCCTGTTTCTGTGTCCTCGTGTGATTTTCTGGGCAGGTTTTGGACTCCTGCCTGTTACCCCTGTATGACCTCAGCTTTGATTAACAGCCCCACCTCCTCGTTTTAACAGGGAACGAGGTCACCGGATCGGCGACGTTCAGAGTCGCTTTACTCTGTCCTTCTCATCAGTTCAAACCAGGGTTGTTATAGTTAATGAAAACTGAAACTGAAAAAACATTGTCGTTAACTGAAATAAATAAAAACTAAAATTAAAAGTTAAAAATGATAACTAACTAAAACTGAATTGTGAGTTTACAAACTAACTAAAACTAACTGAAATTATAGATATTGTTATTTTTTAAAGTCTTGCTGATTGATATGAAATCATTTTTTCCGCTCTCCGAGTTTAAGCTCGGAGCGCCATCGGGCAGCTGTGTGCGTGTATGTATGTGCATGTGTGCGCTCACCGCGCTGCTCCTCACAGTAATGCAGCGTCTGCAGAGACAGCAGCAGAGTCCAGATGGAGTTTTTACTACGACAGCGCAGAGAGCAGCGAGTGTGTTGTTGTGGATGATGAAAAATGTGCGAACACTCCTCAGTCAGGAAAAAATACCCAACATCAAAGTCCAGCTGAGAAGCGCACACAGGACAGCTACACAAACCGCTCTGATCCTACGAGCTAACCTGGAGCACCTCCGGAGAAACGTGACTACTGTCGGGTCCACGCAGCCACAACGTTGTGTTTAACCTGTTCAGTCCTTGTGCGTTTCCGGCTACTTTATCAGTCAGAGAATAACAATCAGGAATAATAATCACAGCATCAATATAAGGACTCACAAATGTCAGCAGATTCCTGGAGGGAGACTGCTGACACTATCAGGATGGATGTGAGGGAATGAAGAAAGTGAACAAACAGGGACAAATATGTTTGCAGCCAAAAAACTGAGCACAAAGAGCGAGGACCAAAAACACCAGCACACAACCACAAGGTAATTAAAACACACAATCCAGCTACACAAGCAAAAAATGTGGACATGAGGTCCGTAGGTTGTGTACAGAGGCCACAAAGACCCTGAAGTCTAATTAGGAGCATCTAACCAAGCTAGCTCCAAAACAGAAGCAGCTTCAGGTGGAGAACATCAGGATGTGGCTGGATTTGACCTTTGACCCCTTCAAAGAGTTTGTTTGTGTCAAACACCACATGTAGGTGTTGTTAATCTGCTGCACTGACGCTGAACTTTACTGGAGTTTATTGTGGAGTTTATTGAGTTTTGGAGTTCATATTTTCTTTGTTTCTCCCTGTTGGTGTTCATGTGTGTCCTTAATGTTACACACATTTAGCCTGTAGTGCTGCTGTCTGTGAACAGCTGGTTGTTGAATAGATTTCTTTAAAGGTACCTGATTAAGTATGAAAATACTGAAATTAATACTGAAACTAACTAAAACTAAGCATGAAACCAAAAATAAACTAATAAAAATGAGCAAAACCGCTCTGAAAACTAATTAAAACTAAACTATGATGTAAAATCCAAAACTATTAGAACGCTGGAGAGAACCCAACACATCTAGAACAAATTAATCGAATGATCTGAGCAGGATTGAAGTACCACTGTGATCTGACGGCCGTTAGTCATGCTCCCTCAGCCAATCAAATGTGTCTCATTCACATGATCTCGTTAGCTCCGTGAGCTCATGAGAGGCAGAGGAGAGTACAAAGGGAGGCAGGGTGATGAAACGAGGCAGGTTGTTTCTGCCAGTCAGCCCACACTTTCCAACTTTATCTCACCCCCGCCGCACACACGGACCCACAGACTTTAACCTCATTAGCCGCCTCGAGCGAGGCGGCTCAGATCATCACAGCATCAAAGATGGGGTGGGGGCTGTTGCCACGGAGACCCAGTGCTTGCAGATCAGCTACATCTCAGTGTGTGTGTGAGTATTTCACACATCTGTCAAACACGGGGGTTCAGATTCTCTGTCCTTAGAAACATTATTACCGAAACAAACTGGAGTTTAGAAGTCAACAGGAAGCAGCCATCGGGCGAAGCACGACATGTGACATTGAAGCATCAAAGAACCAGGACCAAGAACAGCTTCATCTCAGATCATGAACGCAGGAATCATCATCCAGGGGTTTTGGTACAGAATTTAAAACCTTTTACATTTTGCATATTTTGTGTTATAGAGTGAAAATGTCAGAATCTCTTTTACCTGCAGCAAACACTCATTAACTTATTAACATCCAGTCCCTCCTTACCTGAGGCTGGGCTGCAGGGGCAGCAGGCTGGGCAGATGCTCTTTTCTCCCAGCAGCATTTTCCAGTTTCCATGTGGGGGGTGCCGAGGAGTCGCAGGTCAGATAAGATTATAATCTGAATTCTGGGGCTCCTCCCATTTGGGCCTGTCCAGAAAACCTTCAAAGGGAGGAAACATCCTGGTCACATGACCAAACCACCTCCAAGGTTTCTCAGTGTGCGTAATTGTGTGTACTTGTGTACTTGTGAAACATCACCAGCCCAAGTACTGCTCCAATTCAAAAACGCATAAAGGCGAGTTCACTCAAAATACCCGGATGTGTTCCTGCTCCGCCCCTCCTATCGAGGATGCATCAGTCATGACTTGTGTGGACTTGGTGCAGCCAAGTATCCCAGAATGCATTTCCATCTGTGGAAATGCATTCTGGGATATAAGTGTTGGGAGTCTCCTGGACTAAAACTAAAATCATTTTAACCTCTGACCTGTTTGTGTTTGTTCCTTGAGCAGCTGAGCTGTGTATACATGTATGTTTTTAATTCAGAGATGAAGTTTTAAAGCATTTTGTGAAAATGCTTAAAAAACACTTTTAAAAAATCTATTTTTTAAAGAACTTTTCATGTGTGGTGGGCAGTTTCCACTGTAAGTATTAGTCAGTAAATTTAAGCTGGAGGGCGGTAGGCGGTCCAAATGAAAAATAATCGTGCTGCGTTCTCCCGTACTTTCGTACTAGCAAGTACACAAGTAGGAACTTGCATACTTGACTTTTGAGAAACGGCCCAAATCTATTGAACAGGCCTGAATAACACACAGGGTTCACCTGATTGTCCCAGGATGGACCCAGCTCGCTGATGTGAATGAGGCCGCCTCACCAAGAGGGCCTACACTACTTTGTCTTCAAGCTGGGGGCGGGGCTAAGATACCAGCTTTCACCACAGCAGAGGACCCGGCTTTAGTCCCACGGACCAGCGTGTGACTTGATCAGCATCATTTACCCACCTTCAGCTTTCAGTCGATGAAGCAACCTTCACACGATCATCTGTGACCTGTTGGGAAGACCTGCAGATCAGACAGTTTGACCCAGTGAGCACATCAGCGTCCTCTGAGACAGACTCTCACAGCCCATAATAAGTCATCATCATCATCATCATGTCTGCAGATCGCTCATAACTGATTATTAAATCACTGTGACAAACAGAGAAAGATTTCAGTGTCTTAAAGACATATTTTTGCAGATTAATGAGGTCTGATATGATCTCCACTTTATGAATGAGGTTCAGGTGCTGGGGGGGGGGGGTTCAGAGGGCGGTTACCATAGTAATCGACTCCTGGTTTCCCTCACCTCAGTGTTAATGAAGGCTGTTTTTATTGAACCTGAGCTTTGTTTTTCATTTTTAATCAATCAAACTCTGAAACTTGGTTTCACTTTGTCAGTGTGATGCTGCATATGTGAAGGTTAGCAAAATGAGCAGTTTGTGTCATGTGGAGGATCAAACCTCCATCTCCCAGCAGCTCTGAAGGTTTGAGGCTCATCTGCACATCACTCATCTTTATCAGCATGTCTTTGATCAGCAGTGCTCCGATCATCTTCATCAGGGAATTCATCTCAGTGTGGTGCCATCATCTGTTGGGTTCAGACTCCCAGCATCATTAATACAAGGTTTTCACTCCCATTTCTTAAAGTAGCAGTGAGGACAAACCCTCTGATACTTGATGAATACACTGAATCTGATAGCCTGCCTGTTACTGATACTAATCAAAGATGATTTCCCAGCTGTGGGTGGAAGTGTTTCCTTCCTCTCAGTGTGACCTTCAGGCTGTGCTGGAGTGGTCTGATGAAGACCAGCAGCAGAGCTTCAGGAAGACTCTGAGAGCTGAAACTCCCACAGCACATCACACTTCAGAAAATTGTTCTCGTCTGCTCGTTTGGCCTTCAAAGACCTTTTCCTGTAGCCTCTCCTCTGCACACTCATGAAAAACATCTAGGATCTTCTGACCATAGTTGCCTGATAGTAACCTGAGTATGTGTCATAATATCCTGGCGATAATTGTATAGCTCACAACAACTCCACCTCACCTCAAGGTGTTTAGTTAGAGAGAAAAGCAGCTGATGGGTGAAACCCAGCCCACAGAGCCCTGCAGGACCAAAGCTGCTGGTCTCTGCTGCTGCCTGCTGAAGCTCGCTCTGTGTCAGCATCCGAGCGGCGTGCAACATGCCACCAGAAACCACACGTGAAGAGCATTTCACCGAGGACTCGGCACGCTCACCGGGTAAGGACCGACTGATGAGCCGGAGGATCCCTTCTTATTCTCACACCGACCACAATTTACAAAATGAACTTCATTCATTTTTCTGTGTGATGAGAAATCAGCAGCTGAGCCCATAAACTCATCAGGAAGACTTTACTGAGGTCATAGGTCAGGTGGGCTCCCCGAAGGGGAAACGGGGTATTGTTTTTGCTGTTTGTTTGTTAACAATATTACAGCAGAACTACCAGTTCATACCAAATTTTTACAAAACATACCTGGATCACCTGATTCATTTCCTCCATAACTGTGACACAAAGTAAAAAATATATCCAGAAAAACAGGAAAAAAAATCCATTAAGGTAAAGAAATCATGACAAATTCGTCTGCACACAACTGTGGAGGGCCGAGAACTCGAGCCAAACTGAACTGATCAGATCCAGATTCTGGATTTCCACGATACTTGAACTTAACATGGGAAACTCCATTTAATCATATTTTTGTCCACAGCTGAACAAAGACGTCATCATCCTCATGTGTTGCAGTAAGAAGTATCTCATTATTGTCCTTGGACATGGAACATTTGATGAGGATATGATCTGGATACATGAATATATGACACATGTTTCAGTCGGATTCTCATTATCGCCCACCCCACACATCGTTTCTCATCATCAGAGCTTTAAAACATGAGCATGACCAGAAAAGAAAGCTATGTTACTTCAGCTTCTTAAACCCTGGAAGATGATGAGCGTGGACATCAGGATCTCTGTGTGTTATCTCTGATTATTTGAAGAGCAGCAATGTTTAAATCACACTGTTAAAAAAGTGACTGTAGAATTTACAGTAAACTACTGGCAGCAGGGTTGCCAGCCAGTTACTGTAATTTTTACAGTAACCTTACTGTAATTTTATTACAATTTGACTGTAATTCTATTACAATTTGACTGTAATTATATTACAATTTGACTGTAATTTTATTACAATTTGACTGTAATTCTACTACAAGTTGACTGTAATTCTATTACAATTTGACTAATTATATTACAATTTGACTATTTTATTACAATTTGACTGTAATTCTACTACAATTTGACTGTAATTATATTACAATTTGACTATTTTATTACAATTTGACTGTAATTCTACTACAATTTGACTGTAATTATATTACAATTTGACTATTTTATTACAATTTGACTGTAATTCTACTACAATTTGACTGTAATTATATTACAATTTGACTATTTTATTACAATTTGACTGTAATTCTACTACAATTTGACTAATTATATTACAATTTGACTAATTATATTACAATTTGACTGTAATTTTATTACAATTTGACTGTAATTCTACTACAATTTGACTATTTTATTACAATTTGACTGTAATTTTACTACAATTTGACTGTAATTCTACTACAATTTGACTGTAATTATATTACAATTTGACTGTAATTATATTACAATTTGACTGTAATTCTACTACAAGTTGACTGTAATTCTATTACAATTTGACTAATTATATTACAATTTGACTATTCATTACAATTTGACTGTATTTATCATCCTCATGTGTTGCAGTAAGAAGTATCTCATTATTGTCCTTGGACATGGAACATTTAATGAGGATATGATCTGGATACATGAATATATGACACATGTTTCAGTCGGATTCTCATTATCGCCCACCCCACACATCGTTTCTCATCATCAGAGCTTTAAAACATGAGCATGACCAGAAAAGAAAGCTATGTTACTTCAGCTTCTTAAACCCTGGAAGATGATGAGCGTGGACATCAGGATCTCTGTGTGTTATCTCTGATTATTTGAAGAGCAGCAATGTTTAAATCGCCACCCCCGGCTGCTCCTTATGCCCCTCCACTTCTTGTTTCAGAGTTTTTTTGACAACCCAAAGTACCTGCAGCCCTAGCTGTTGCTCCCTGCTGGCCATTTAATGAGTCTAATCTGCAGAGCCTGAGAACTCTGTTAATGTACACAGCCTGGCTTTGACTAAACTTTATTAATATAGCAGCTCTTCTCCAGTCTGACTGCACAAAGCTCTTAGAGCTCATCTGATGAAACGCTGGGATGCTAAAACGAAGACGTCGTCGTGTTCCTGAAAAGTTTCCTAATGAATAAAGATCAGAGTTTTTAAAGCACACTAAACGCTTTACAAAGGAACACTGCAATACAAATATATTTTAGTTATTTTGTTAACCACAAACCCCTCTCCTCTCAAGGATGTTTGAGTGTGCATAGGAGATTGTCCATCCAGTCTACATGTGCTTCGTAGACTTGGAGAAGGCATTCATCCACGTCCCTCAGGGTATCCTGTGAGCGGGTTGTGGGAGTATGGAGTGTCTGGGCCATTCAGTCCCTGTACAACCACAATGAGAGCTTGGTCCGTATAGCCGGCAATAAGTCGGACTCATTTCCTGTGTTTGTTGGACTCCGTCAGGACTGCCCTTTGTCACCGATTCTGTTCATAATTTTTATGGACAGAATTTCTAGGCGTAGCCAGGTGGTGACAGGCTTCTTCCTTGGTGGCCTCAGAATCTCATCTCTGCTCTTTGCGGATGATGTGGTCCTGTTGGCTTCATCAGAGGGTAGCCCCCAGCTCGCAGTGGAACGGTTTGCAGCCGAGTGTGAAGCAGCTGGCATGAAAATCAGCACCACTAAGTCTGAGGCCATGGTCCTCAGCCAGAAGAAGGTGGAGTGCCCTCTGTGGGTCAGGGCTGAGTTCCTGCCCCAGGTGGAGGAGTTTAAGTATTTTGGGGTCTTGTTCACGGGTGACGGGAGAAGGGAGCGGGAGATCGAACAGACAGACCAGTGCAGCGCCTGCAGCGATGTGGACGCTGCACCGGTCTGTTGTGGTGAAGAGGGAGATGAGCATGAAAGCAAAGTTGTCGATTTACTGGTCGATCTACATCCCTACACTCACCTGTGGTCACGAGCTTTGAGTAGTGACTGAAAGAATAAGATATTGAATACAAGCAGCAGAAATGAGCTTCCCCCGAAGGGTGGCTGGCCTCT
The DNA here is from genome assembly GCA_024447675.2 of Pterophyllum scalare. Classification (NCBI taxonomy): domain Eukaryota; kingdom Metazoa; phylum Chordata; class Actinopteri; order Cichliformes; family Cichlidae; genus Pterophyllum; species Pterophyllum scalare. The sequence continues at coordinate 40,715 of JAMQGT020013433.1, forward strand.
CCCTTAGAGATAGGGTGAGGAGTGCAGCCATTCAGGCTCAAAGTAGAGCCACTGTCCCTCCACATCGAGAGGAGCCAGTTGACGTGGTTTTGGCATCTGATTAGGATGCCTCCTGGGCGCCTCTTGGGTGAGATGTTATGGGCATCAGGAGAAAGGCCTGGGGCAGACCCAGGACACACTGGAGAGATTATGTCTCTTAGCTGGCCTGGGAACACCTTGGGGTCTCCCAGATGAGCTGGTGGAGGTGGCTGGGGAGAGGGACGCCTGGGCTTCTCTGCTTGAGCTGCTGCCCCCGCGACCCAGCTCCGGATATGCGGAAGAAAATGGATAGATGGATGGGCAGGGATAGTTAACCACAGTTTCATTCAAGCAGCAAAATTCCTTTCTTAGCTTTCCAAATGTTGAGTAATCACAGTCCCACTGCTCTAACTTCTGAGGGGACCAGTTGGTGCTTCCATGCATGGTCACCTCCCCGAGGCCCGATTTTTAGCAGGAAGAACTCTGAAGATGTCAAATAAGCTTCTATGAATATCACATTCAAGAGTTTAGCTCTTATACAACAGCTTTAATGCAAGCTGCAGCCTGGAGCTCTGTGCCTTGTCAGCCTGCAGGAGTTTGCAGCTGATGCTCATTTAGGGCTGGCATGTTTAAACTGTGGCAGAGCTGCTGGATTCCCCTCACCATACAGTCGATGGTGCAAAGCTGCTGCAGAGCTGAACTGTCAGAAAGAGCTTTCCCCAGACTGGAGTCCAGGTGGAGTTGAAAACTTTCTGAAAATCCTTGAAGCGAGATATGGGGAGTAAAAAAAAAAATTTTTTTTAATGGAGAAAGTGGGAAAAAAAAACCCTGTCAGTATTTGCTGCGATGTTTTTGTAGCCGGGGACTTCTGCCAGCTCAAAGTGAATTAAAGATTAAGGCTCACCATGAGCCTCACTTTCCAGCTCTCTGAGCACTGCATGCAATTCAAATGCCTCCCTGTGTGTGTGTGTGTGTGTGTGTGTGTGTGTGTGTGTGTGTGTGTGTGTGTGTGTGTGTGTGTGTGTGTGCGTCCATTCACAGGTACAGCGGGGCTGTAACCACAGTGTCCTCTAAGCTCTGAGTCTACCTGTCCATGAGGAGGGAGCGTAGGAGGAGCCTACAGCTCAGGAAACAGCGGCAAAACTAACGGACGCCTTCAGGATGTTCACGGTGCTCTGAAACAAAGATAAACATGAGGCCAAAATATTACAGACTAATTAAAGCCCCTGATTTTATTAGGGAGCATGAAGTTATTGTGAAAGATGAACACGTGTTACAGACTGAAGAGCCACACAAACTAAATCCACCCTTACTGCTCCCACAGGAAGCCAACAGCTCCACCTCAATGAGCATGTGAAAGGTTAAAGGTCATGGCAGTTCAATTAGAAACAGACTGAACCAGGACTGGCTGGTTTGGAAGGGCTGCAGGAGAAAGCTTCTTCTCTCTAAAAGAACAGAGCAGCACAGCTCAGGTCTGCAGAGCTGCATCTGAACAAACCAAAGTGCAGATGTTTGTCTGTGATGGTCAAACCGAACACCTCAGAGCAGCTGTCAGCACCGTGGAGGAGGGCGGATGATCTGGGCTCCCTCTGCAGTCACTGAGGCCCTTTTTCCACCGATGGGGTTCCGGTGCCGGTGCCAGTATTTGAACCCCTCAGCGGTTTTTTCCAACGCGAACGCACTCGGTGCTCGGCCTGAAAAAGCTAGCTGGTCTCGAACCAAGAATGCGTGACGAAAGCAGCAGAAGGGTGTGGCATGTGACTCTGCCATCTCAGCGTAAAGTTTTCTACCGCTGTTTCACTGCATGATGTGTACATGAGAAAAACGTGAGGCCCTCTGTCCCACAGCTGAAGCTTGGACCAAACTGGGTCACCAACAGGACGATGATCCAAACACAGCAGCAGCACAGCAAGAATGAAGCTGCTGCCACGGCCTAGTCAGAGTCAAGACCTCAGCCTGCTGAGTGCTGTGAGGGGACATTTAAGCCACGTTTCCATACAGAACTACACAGTGTTGCTCGACTCGACTCTGCGCGGTTTGAAGGTGTTTCCATTAGTACCTGGTACCAGGTACCAGGTACTTTTCCCGTACTCACTCACCCGGTTCCAAGCGATCCGAGACGATCCAAAAATGTGACGCGGAGGACAGCACGCCATTGATTGCCCAGGGAGTGTCATCACTAGCGGAGTCATGAGAGCGACTCCTTCACCAGAATCAGCGTGCCATTTTTAAAACCCGACAGCAAAAGCTGGAGGCGCAGCGCACCGGTTCAATGCCCAGACCGACAGTTTGCAGCGGTAGTTTTGCAACATGAGAGTGTGATGGCCCTCTGCCTTGGCCAGGGCCTGCTGTTGCTTGTTTGTCTGTTTGTGTCTTGCAGGTTCCTGGTGGGCGGAGCTAATTGGTGAAACTGGGAGCACCTAGCCAGTATCCCTGGAGCATTTAAGAGCTGGCCTGTCCTTCCTGTCCTTACCTCCTTCAACCAGCCCCATGTTTTCCTGTTTATTTGGGTTTATATAGGGGTACTTTATTTTTATGGCAAAATAAACTGGTGTTTTGAATTTAACATGTGTCTCTCCTATCATTTGTCATGACCCTTGAGCCATCTGAGACGCACACACAGCATACATATTATAGCCCTGTACTGCCGGGAGATCGCCGCTGAAGCACCGTTACCTGCCCCTACAAGCCGAACACCTGTTAGCACAGAGCCTGAGGAGCTGATCAAAGGAACTCTGAATTAACGTAATAACGGGACCGTTTGTCCTATTCAAAACATTCATATGGTTCCTGACAGCTGAGAAACTGCACTTCACAACAACACAGGGGATTACTGTGGTGTTATTACAGTAATTGTTGCCGTAAGTCCGCTAACGGCGGTACTTCTGAAGTACACTGAGCCGATGATGACATGTTTGGGGGTATAGGGTTATACTTAATGATAACCTTCATCCATTAAACTTATGCATGATGCTGATATTAAACTGGCATTAGCTGTTAGCTTGCCTCTGTCTCATCCATTGTTGTGTTTTGAGGCGCATACAAATTACATCATGAGACTACTGCCCGCGCTGCTACATCGACTCCACCCACACTGTGGTGGTCCTCAATTGTAATGGAAACTCAACACGACCGTGGCGAGTCGTGTTGAGCTGAGTCGACCCGTGCTGAGTAGGTACTTATGGAAACAGGGCTTCAGAGAGCTGTGTAGGAATGAATGCTGCAAACCTCACTGAGCTGAAGGAGAGGCTGCATATTTAAGGCGGACTGTGGTCAGAGCTCAGTTTTAGCTGATATCTGTATGGATGCTGATATTAATCTAAACACCAAAGCACTAAAACCTGCAGTGAGTCAGTCCCCACAGACTCCCCTGTTAAATCAACATGTTTACAGCTGATACAGAAACTGCTTTGGTCTCTGTGGATTATTTCCTCCTTCATAACAGCTGTGGCGGGAGGATGTTTCTATAACTCACCTGTTCAAATAAGGTTTGACTGTCTTATTTTTATTTATTTATGATCACATGGATTCTTTTTAATTTATTTTCTGATCGAATGCTGTTACTGGCCATCATCTACAGTGGTGTGAAAAAGTATTTGCCCCCTTCCTCATTTCCTGTTTTTTTGCATGTTTGTCACACTTAAGTGTTTCGGAACATCAAACCAATTTAAACAATAGTCAAGGACAACACGAGTAAACACAAAGTGCAATTTGTAAATGAAGGTGTTTATTATTAAAGGTGAAGAAAAATCCAAACCATCATGGCCCTG
>JAMQGT020013434.1:0-42614 GCA_024447675.2 Pterophyllum scalare
CCTTACCACGAAGCTCTTGACACACAATTTTTGCACTGATGTTAACAAACAACCATTCACACCCTCAACTTGGCAGTTGGCCCATGTGTGTCTTTGGACTGTGGGAAGTAGCCAGAATACCCACATATGCATTAATTAAATTTTAAAGGTCCAGGCATTAGCCAGTTTAGGGATTTGAACCCAGGAGTTGCTTATTGCAAAACAACAATGCTGACCACTACCCCACCATACCACCTGCATTTAGGAAAGGCTGTGGCTCAGGAGCTAGTGCTGGTGGTCAGCCTATCAGAAGACTGGTTGCTTGATTCCCACCCCCTCCAGTCTGCAAGTTGAAGCATCACCGGGCAAGAACCTGAACCCTGATGCATCCATTCAAGTGTGTGTGTGTATGTGTGTGTGTGTGTATGTGTGTGTGTGTGTGTGTGTGTGTTAGAATACAATAACGTGAACCAATTCTGTACAAGTGAGTCCATTTGTGTTCAGTAAACCAATAGCAATCCCTCCACTGACTACAACCAATCAACCAGAACCAAAAACCACTCTCAGAATGTGTTTGGGTTTTCTAAGAGGTTAAAATGATGCACTGAGAAATGACTTTAAAAGAAAGATATTCACAACACAAGCCCTACATTTCTTTCTTTCTTGTTTTTATGACTAGTGTAGCACTGAAGTAGAACTTTCTATAATTTATAAACTTAACCAGAAAATTAGCTTGGTCCCTTCTTAAAATCAGATCCACACACACAACCTATAAGCTGTGACTGAATACCCAAGTAGGCAATAAAGCATCTTATTGTAAAAGCATTCAACACAACCCCATTAAAAAAGATCCTTTGTTTGTTTGTTTTTGTTTTTTGTTTTTTTTAAAAAAAGTTTATATGCACAATGTCTACTACATTCTCCCAACCACTTTCATCCTTACAGGGAGGCATTCTGATATGCAGCTGCACACTTGCTCAAGCTTTATCACCCCAAAATCTGTGCCCACTCCATGTTATTACACTACTGCCTTCCTCAAAGGCAATCACAGCAGGTAGCCTGAGATCTAATTAGCTAGTTAGTCTTTGGTTGACTGAGTAAAGACCCCATCCGAAATAAATCTGAGATCTCAGTTCATGACATTTTTCTGTGATAAAAACGAAATGTTTGTTGCTGGGAACAGTAGGAGAGGGCATTGTCCTGATGAATTTCTGCCAAACAAAGCCGTTTCTGATACAAAAGAGTCTGAGGAGGTATTCATAAAAGCAAACCGGCAGTGGAGAAGAATAACTGTAATCAAACAGATTTCATCAAACTACTTGAACTTATTTACTGGGGTCATTGTGCTTGTTTTCAAATCACTGGCCCGCTAATCTGTCTCGAAGGCAAAACAACTCAGAGTAAGATGTCAAAACATTCAGACACACAGCGCGAGATGAATATTTAAAGGGGGAATACGTTCTTCACTGGCCCACAAGCAAAAACTATGACTATAAATAACTGTGCGCAGCCGATGTGGCGGTTCATCAATACGCATGACTGAAAGACATGTGATGAATTTCCTCATTGCACCGTTCTCATGCAAAAGGTTGTGATAAAGTGACCAAACACATCATGTACACACACTGAATTTATTTGCCATCACCCACTTTACATAAAAAAAAAAAAGTTTACTCCACCCACTTAGGAAGTGAAACAAATTCCCCAGTGTTGTCTTTGGGCTTTACATTGTTTCAAACTGGCCATTTGAGTCCCAAATAAACCTCAGAGGATGAACTTTTTTGCTCTAAAAAAGGTGCGGTGTTGATGTGTTCATCAATATATTAAAAAAAAAAATGACAGTGTATAGTGAAGGTGTAGGGCAACACAGCCTGTGTTATATGAGCATATTTGTAGCCCAAAAGTTGTGGGATATAATTCATAAGAGGAAGTGCTTTTATATAAGAATAGGTAAACTAGCTTGTGGCTATAGTAGGCTACAGTAGTTCATAGTAGAATCTAAGTGTCCAGCGATGCACTCTGGTGCTGAAATATTGACTAAATGTGTCCTCTTCCTTCTCAACAAAAGCTATAATTATAACAAGAACTGCCACATTAAACTCACAACAGCCAGCGATGATGAAAAGAAAAACAACCTGAAACCAGGGAGGGCCTTTGAGTCTTCAAATGGAGTTTTTGTTTTCATGTTTCATGTAAAGCCCTCGAGCCAAACTGATCTTCTGATTGGATTTAAAAAAAACTGAGAAGAGAGCACAATAATTGTGAGCAACTCTGGCTGTGTTCAAGGACTGGTGAGGATCAAAGAGAAGCCCGTTCAGCACCACAACTGTTGTGTTTCACATATTAAACAATTACAATATGCAACAAAGGCAGAAAAATGGCCACATTTGTAACTGTTCAGGGTTTGTGTTTACGTCCATGCTTCAGCACCAGAGGTCTACAGCAGTACCTTCTACTCTCTACAATATTTTAGAATAACAATACGAGGCAGGCAGTGCATAAACCATGGACAAAAAGGCCCATCCCATCCCAGAGCCCTCTGTCTAAAGGAGTAGAACCACCTCTGTGAACCCCTGGAAGCCCCAGCAGCTGCTAATACTCATACAGACACAACTGCTTATAAGATTATAATGATACTAATATAAAATTGTAACTAGGAGGCAACAGTTTTCAGGCACATTACATACCAAAGCAGCTGTCAGGCCCTGTAAATTTAGAGCTCTAAACACACCTCGCCATTATTTAACACTAATTTGGTTCGCTATCTCCATGAAATTTCATTTCTCATAACTTTATAGAATAGTGGTACTTGAAAAAATTGAGGTGTTACAAGCAGTTATGACTAACATTCTTCAAAAATATCATGAATTATTGCTCTATCGGATATCAACGAAATATTGCCCAAGACAGAAATTTGCTCAATATATTTAAGAGGTTTGGCAAAATATTCAAGAAATATTCAAATTTGTAACATAATTTTAAAAAAAAGTACATTCAAATTAATCAAAATGCAAGTCAGTGAATAAATAATGAATAAACAGACACATAAAAAAGACAAATCACAGCTCCAAGCCATTCTCCTCTGACCTCAGACATCAATAAGTAATTTTATTGCAAAGAACTTCCGGTCACTGGATATTTTATCTTTTTTGGACCATGCTCTGTAAACCTCAGCAGTTTCTGAAGTACTCAGACTAGCCTGTCTGGCACCAACAACCGTATCATGTTTGAAATGACTTAAATCACTTTACTTCCAATGTGACGCTCAGTGTGAATTTCAACAGGTTGTCTTGATCATGCCTGCATGTGAAAACGCAGACTATCAATTTATTCATCACACATAAAACCCAATGATAATAATGATGATGCAAACACACGTCACTGTATATCAAAGTAAGGTGCAACAACCAGAAAACAACAACCAGCTGCAACAGTGAAGCCCAAAATACAGAATGTTTTACCCTGAAATTACATTTGTGTGGTAAAATAGCTGCAAATATAAAGCAAACAATTTTTCTATCAATGTAATGAGGAAACTTTGTAAATTCACCTATTAATCAAGAGGAAAGACATTAATATTGACTCTAGCAGTGCACTGTTCATTGACAGTGTTTACATTAAATTAACTAATAATTAATACATTAATTAATTAAATTGTAATACAGAAAACATCCCCTAAGCTGGTCATCTATGTGTTTTGTTTTTTTTATCTGCTAGTTTCCTGCCATATTTTCTGCTCTGATTTTATGGTGTGTGAGCACTGATTTGTGGCTGTCTATTTGAAGTATTATTCTTATGTCTGAGATGATAATTGGCAGTTTCTATGGAAAGCTATTTGTTTGGGAAAACTAAATACTCACTTTTTGATGAAATACAGTGTGGGAAAATGTTGGTCTGTCACCTCTGGTCCATTATGAAACAACTCAAAGCTTTTTCTTTCAAAGGCAAAAAAGTTCTTGTTTTTTTTTTTTTTTGTCCTCTTAGCAAATCACTTGAAAGATCATATCTGCAGACATAATCTGCTGTTTTGTGCCTGAGCTATCTGCCTTGAAACGCAACATCGGTCAAAAAGAAAATCCACATAAATTTTACTTATTGCAATAAAATGAAAATAGAGTCATATTCATCATTGCTGTCTTTCTCCTTTTCTGTCTCAGGAATGTTACCTGCATGAGTTTAAGCAAGCATGTCCATGATTAACTGGAATTTTAACCAAACAATCCTCTGAGCCTCTCTCAGTCGTTACACTTAAATATGACAGAGTGTTAATGCTCAGAGATTTTAACATTCATGAGGGGAAAACAAAAGAAACTGGAGCCTCAGAGTGTGAGCGGAACAGAGATATGACACTAATGAAGATGTATGCTGCCAATACAGATCACTGGGTGTGTGTGTGTGTGTGTGTGTGTGTGTGTGTGTGTGTGTGTGTGTGTGTGTGTACTCTGGGAGAACGGACTTCATTGGGCTCTAAAGTGCCTATAAACTAGCTTGATAAATGCAAGCAGGGAAAAAATTACATTTGTCAGTCACAATTTATTCAGCTGGTAAAGCCTCTATTGTTTTATCATCCGTGTCATGTCTGTGCATCTATCTGTCATTACAACATCCCGCTGATTCATAAATTATCACCGGATCACTTTTTTCCTTATTACCTTGTTGGGCTACTGTGGTTTTAAAGTGTGTTTAAAGGAGACACACCGGCTATTACAATTTAAATGCGAGTCCACACAGTTTTTGTGTGTCGGCAGTCGAGCGCATTTCTCTCCAAATTTCCTCACTTTTGTCCAAACCTTGCTCCCTGTCACTAAAATCTGGGAACAAGAAAGCTCTTGTGACTCCTGACCTTTGTGTGAAGAACAGCCTGGGGCCAGCCTTGACTCTGTGTGTCTCTGCAGCAAAGTCAAAATGAAACGGAAATATTGTCAAACATGCTGACCCACATTTGAAAGAATATAAAGTCACTTAAAGTCAGGCGTTAATAAAAGTTTAGGGCAAAACGAGTCTAGGCTTGGTGACATTTTGACTTATCTAAAAATGGAGACTTTCTATAACAGTATCTGTAAGATGAGCCTTAAGACAATTCAGCTCATCCAGAAAATCGGCAAGTGCCACAAATCAAGATAAGTTTACAGTGACGTGACTTCAATCAGCCAACAGGTTCCATGACTCTGAACAAAGCAAAGAATTAATGTGACAATATAGAGCCAGAAAACCTGCAAACAGAAGGACTTTGGGGTGGATCAATGAGTCACAAAACAGCCAACATTGTTGACAGAAGAGACCACTGATTTCTTCTAGGGGTGGCTTATACAGCTTTTCCTCAACTGATATGCTGCAAACCCTGAAGCCAAGCAAAGAAAAACTTAATCCAGAAAATAAATGCCATTTAAAAAATTTTTTCTCTACTTTATGAACATCATAACATAGCAGAGTTTTTCTCTTGCATCTCTTCTTGCATATTTTCTGGCTTTGCTTTCTTTTTTTAATTTTTTGCCTATTTAATTAAAGTGACAGTGTATTTATTAGAATAGTGCACAGAAAAGAGAAATGATCAGCAACACAAATATCCGTCTTCCAATAATCTTTTTTTTTTGTCTGCTCAGAGCAATTTTACAAGACAGACTGGTGCACTATGTAGCAGTGTAAAGAGGAAAAGTAGGTCTGTAGTGCTGCAATGCTTCTTAAAAAAGAGAAAAGCTGATGGGGCAGAACAGGCAGTATACTTTGATGCATATTCATATTTCCATTTATTTTTTACAGAAATCTCTCTACAACTGCTGATTCACATCAAAAGATCACTCATTTTCTCTTTTTCACACATCAGTTTGGTGTACATCTGTACCGTGCATTGCATGCATGCTGCACATCTGAAACTACATGTTACACCCCTCTGCAAGCCTTACCTGCCTTGCAGTGGCACTGCAAGTGACTCTGGATTCTTCCAAGGCTTAATTGCCAATTGTACACACAGGATGAGGTGTGGATAACGGCATGCCTGAGGTTGGCTTGGGAGATGCCACTTCTTGTTTTCATGCTCAAAAAACCGACTGGTGCACTACGCAGCAGTGTCATTTTTAGCTGAGATTATTTAGTAATTTAAAATAAAACCCACGTTTCTAAAAACTCTGGCATCAGTCTCCACATTGTGTTGCAGCTTTTGAGCCGGGACGTAACACTGCATGAGTTAAGTTTAAAGGCTTGTTTTTAATCGCCTTATAAACTGGAAATTAAGCTGGGTGACCATTTCTGCTGTCTTTCATTATGTTTAATTCATTTTTACATGCATTATTGGTAGTGAGCCTCATTAAAAGACAACCTAGACAGGTAACAGTTCATTTATCCTTTAGAAAATCTAAACTGTAACCCTGGTTCTGTGATTGAACATCAACACAGCCTCTCTGAGTGTGAGCTGTTTGGAAAACATTATGTCAGATTTGTTGCACTATGTAATCAGAGCCAATAAACACAGCTTTGCATCCACTGGCTGATTGTTACACCAGCAAGCAAACAAGGTGGAAGGGCCAGTGGAGGCACAGCTGTATTAACAGGCTCCTACTGCATCTGAGAGTAGAATGGGTGGTTAATTTATTGTACTGTCTGTCTTCGAAACATCTCATCCTTGAAAGGGTGAACCCATGCAGTGACCTGTGGACCTTAGAACCACAATTATCCTGATAACTATCTTTTTGTGAGTATGCACTTAATTGCAAGAGAAGAAACAGTTGTGCTGGAGTAATGATGTGGTTATATTTGACGCATCAGTCATTGCTCCCAGGAACTGTGGCATCAACACTGCAGTCTACTTCAAAACAGTAGGTGTCACAAGTCAGAGAAAAACCTGCTTCAACTCTCAATTAAATGGACTGGTATTTAGGAAACATAGAGGTGTTTTGCAGAAAGGCTTTTCTTTACCAACTGTTTCAGCAGTCTCCCTCTGTGCCATCTTGGAATTTCTATAATCCATACTTTTCTATACTCCGTGTCATTCACACAAACTGCCTGTAAACCCAGAAATACACAAGCAGCAATACACTCTCTTACATTCAAGGCAGTGCTTGAGTTTCCACCAGAGGCACCACAGCATGTTCAGAAGTCCCCCAGGGTCTGCAGCAGGAAGTCAGATCCAGGGAGGTGGTAGAAAATCTGGTCAATTTTCAAATTAAAAGACCTTGTGCAGACCAATTGCTTGGACATGTCCCAAACATGCACCCGATGTACAAAAGAGCAGAGCCCCAGCAGCTGAAAGTGTTTCCCTGGTTGAGACCTTTACAAATCCTCAGCTCTGCCACTTTCACTTTGTCAAATATTAGACTCCACTACCTGTCAGTACAACAATGCTTTGAGTAAAATATATTAATAATTTTTGCTTTTTAGCATTTAATCCTTGTTTCATGTTTCTCCTCTCCTGGTACCTGAGAATATGCACTCCGATTCCCGCATAGCTTAGTCCCTATGCTACTCTGAACTGGGCCTACTCCACATCACTGACACAGTCCAGTCTGACAGATCCAGTTCTCAGTCCCCAGTCTAAAGTTAAAGTTAATTATTTTTTCACAATAAAGGTTCTAAAATTGTGAGATGCTTACATTTTGTTATTGTTGTTCTTGTTTCCCCCCATTGGCCAGCATCAGCATTGTGAGTCTGTCAAGCTCCTTTTATACGTATAAAATTTCATAAGTTATAAAACTTCTCAACATTTTTATGCTTATTTGCTGTTTAAGTTTATTTTTTCACTTTCTCTTTGTTAGGTTTTGGCAATAGTATCCCTTTAGCAGTATGAACCACATGTTATAAAGCTCCATTTTCCATCTTGGAAATACCTTACTTTTAATATTTTACGCATGCATTTATGTTCACTAGTTCTGCGATTTCATGTAAAGCAATTAGGTGTTAGAAGGACTGCTACAGTATACTCCTTAAAGCAATAAAACTTTAAACACCCAAACAGTTCTAACCCTTGAAGTTATTCAGCCAATTATTCAGACGACCAGTAAGTTGGCTGATTTACCTTTCCTTTTCGAGTTTGTGCATGCTTGAAGAAACATGTTCAGGTTCTCAGCTTGAACAGAGAAAGCCTGCATTTTTTTCCTGAAAAATCCTGATGACTCATCATAAATCAAAACGCTGCTCTAGCCTCCATAATGTAACAGCTGTGGCTGCAGTAACCTCAGAGCTTTTCCTCAGAGCAGATCAATATCACTGTAATGAATTGTACTCAAACACACACAGGTATTTTTCATTATTTCTGCTCTGTGCTGCTTTTTGAAGTGTAACAGAGCCTACCTGAGGGCTAATTTTGCTACACTGATGGTAAGAAAAACCCGACAAAGAACATTTTAAAGGGTGATCACTACTGATTTGAGCCTGAGCTTCAGCAAGGTTAAAAGGAAAGAGTCAGAGAGGCTGAGGTGCGTGTGTGTGTGTGCATGAGAATGTGTGTGGGTGTCACGTGGCGAATCGGCAGTGTGTGTGCAGGTGTGTTCTCACAGGTGTGTGTGTGTTTGTGTGTGTGTGTCAGAAGAGGCTCGAGGGGATGTAGCAGCAGTTTCCTGCTTCTCTCCGTCGCTCCCTGAGAAATCAATTCCAGATGCTGCAGAGCTTCTCTCTCCTCCTTTCTCTTTCACCCTCTTACAGTTTATTTCTCCCTCCCATCATCCACATTGCCCTTCTTCATATCTCTTTTTCATTTGAAAGAAACAGTCATAAGAGTGAAACAAAATAATATATCATATAGAACATTTTATCCAATTCCTCAGGTGGTGTTTAGTCATTGATTTGAAAAGCAACTACACCTCAGAAAGCTGGTTTATAGTAATCAGGTGTATTGAACAAGGCACCAATCATATACAAGCTTCAGGAAACTAGATTTAGACCCAATACTACCAGTCCACGAGGAAGGAACCCAAGGGAAGACTTTGAAATGTCTTCCTGGGCTTTAAGAGTTTTTTGCAAACAGTGTCATGACATATACAGTATTATGCAAAAGTCTTGAACAACCCCTCATTCCAAGGACCATTTCTCCAGGCTTTCTGAAAGTCTTCCAAACTCTCATGCAAAGAATGAATGAACAATAATAAATAATAAAAGGACAAGGAGGGAAAGCTGGTATTAATTAATTAATTAAATGAGCAGAATAATGTTAAATTACCAGTTACTGTCACAGAATACAATAAAGGAAAGACTGAAGAACAACAGAGCTTAAGGAGAGCCTGAGCTGTCCCTTTAACCAGTTTTCTGTGTAATGATTTTTCAGCACATCTTCATCCCTAAGCTAGCTAACAAACTGTTCCCAAGCCAACTAAGAAACTGTAACTCTGGCTTAACAGGCACAAAACAGCTGACACGTCAACACACACACATACACACAAACACAGCGGCATATTACCGGTCCACCAGGGAACTAAACTGCTTACAGGACACACTGGAGTCCTTAATGACCCAAGGTGCGTGTCTGTGTGTGTGTGTGTGTGTGTGTGTGTGTGTGTGTGTGTGTGTGTGTGAACACAGTTTTTGTATCTGCATTTTATTGGCAGACAATCACACACAGCATAGACGTGTGCATCTTTCTGTGCTTCTGTTTAACTATAACTATTTTGCGTTACATCTCTGAGCTCAAGCACATATGTAAGAGTACAGGTGCATGCGTGTTTATAGGTGTCTGTGTGCGTGTATGTGTGTCTGTGGATCAATAAAGCTATACCTGTAATAAGCTAGCCAGGCTGTTGTGACAATATTGGAGCTGTCTCAGGAGAACAGATATGAGAAAGTGTTGTGTAATTTACCTCAACAGCAAAATTCAGAAGTGGTTCATTTCCTGAACACACACACACACAACACACACACACACACACACACACACACACACACACACACACACTGAGTGAGAGTGAGAGAGAGAGAATGAGACAGCACAATGTTATTGTAGGCTAATGGGATAATGAACAGAAAACTAATCACAAAGTTGCAATTCAAAATCTTTAAGTCATTAATTATTAATCAGTTTACAATAAAGAATAAGCTACTGAGATAGTGACAGTAAAAGTTAAGATTATGTTTAGATAGCAGGCCTAAAAATTACAAATAACACACCAAATATTGACAGTAAGTAAAGCACCTATTTTATAACCTCTGGCTTAGGATCAAAAGGTTGGACACACATAAGAATGGCTATGCACTAGCACTCTATATGTGGTGTTAAATGCCACCACACTAATAGCTGAAAACAAGTACAAAAATAACAGCTATCCACATAAACCACCATTCGTTGTACAGAAACATTACAGACAATAACTAATCTAGTGGTGCATCTCAATCAAAATCATTTGTCTGCATTACAGCTGCAGACTACCAAGAAGTGAGTAATCCATGGGCATGCATTAATCGATGCCTAGCATGGCAATGGAAACACCTTCTTCTTCTTCTTGCTGTTCCATTCAGGGGTCTCCATAGCAGATAATTTGTCTTTCACCTTAACCCTCTGCATGGCCTCCTTCACACTCATGAACCTTCTCTGTGGTCTTTGTCTTTTCCTCCTGCCTGACAGCTTCATATTTTAAACATTCCTTGTCCAATACATCCACTATCCCTCCTTTGCACATATCCAAACCATCTCAACCTTGCAACACCTCATGCAAGGTCAGGTATCTACTGCTCTATCGCTTTCTCTGTGGTTGTGGTTGTTCTTACTGCACACTGAGCTGAGCTATGCACTTGTTTATTTAGGTTCAATAACATCTTTGTAAAGTTAAGTTCTCAAACAACTTTACCAGCATGACAACAGAAGACACAGAGAGACCACACATGGATGTTCCAAATACTGAATCCAGCTAATTGTCTTCCATTTAATTTAATGTTTCTGGACAGCTGTTTTGCCTACAGCTTCTAATCAAAAGCACTCTTTCTTTTATCATGCACAGTTATTGCTCCTCTTCATTGATAATTATTAACCTGGTAAGTATTAGCCTGTAGACATCATAGTTCTTAAAGTTAAGACAGGGACTGTATAGAAGAGAAAAACATACAGTCACATTGAGTCTGTTAATCTTTTGTGTAACTGAAAAGAAAAGAAAAATGCATTTGTTTATCCATTACATTAAATACTTAAATATTGTGGTCAATTGTGTGGATGCAAAAAAATTGGTTATAAATGTGTTTAGCAATGTTATTAATTTTTTGTGTAAAAAATGTAAGTGAAGATCATTTAACAAAATATAAAGAGTTTATTTTAGTGTTCCTTTGTTGTTCAGTTTAAACGCAAAATTATTTTGGATCACAATGAATACACAAATACAATTAATTGAGTGAATATGCCATGACCATGTAGAAAATTATGTGCAAAACCGACACGTGCCTTTTCCAAAAAAGTGCAGACTTCAGGTGGACTTCAGACAAAGTGTGTGCATATATACGTTATCAGATGTGATAAGTTGGACAGGAAACATGAGACAGAGCTTTTTAAAGCAGCCAATATTACTGAGCTTGCCTTTATTACATCTAGTTAGCCTCATAGCATAATGGCCTAAGTCATATTTTGGCCAAATTGAGATATCTATCCAAATGAATCTACAGTGTTAGCAAAGTAGAATTGGGCAGGTATCTCAATTTGGCCAAAATATGACTTAGGCCATTATGCTGTGAGGCTAACGATCTGTAACTTGCACAGGGAGAATGCAAACTCCACACAGAAAGGTCCCACCCTGTAGTCCAACTAGGTCCTTTGGTCTGAACCTACAGTGCTGATAGCCTCTGTTTCTTTGTTCCTTTGGTGAAACCACCAAAAACACATTTTCTTTTCTCCACTTCTACATTATTCACAAATGGTAAAATAAGGGAGTGCATCCATTCATGAATAAAGATGAGAGTGGAAATCTTATATTGATTGAGATACACAAAAAAAAGAGGTTAATTTGTATGCCTGAGCTTTATGAATCTACCTGCTGATGCATATTTCTACCTTTGTGCGTAGACAGTTTTAGCACGCTTTATCCCTGATTTAAGAACTTCATCCTGTAGAAGAAAGTATTCACGAGTGTCTGAGGCCACTCATGGAGAAAGACCATGTGTGCAACACCTGCAGCTGATATTGTAGTCTTTGCTCACAACAAAAAACACAAACCCCTGTTTTCCATTTTTTAGGAGGAGTGATGCTTGGCAGGAGGAGATAGAAACCAAGTAAAAAATAATGACCGGGTGTGAGAGAGAATAACGGTGGGCCCATATTCAGGAGAAACAGGTGTGCACACACTGACACCTGTAAGAAAGAATATAAATGTGCAAGCACACATGTATGCATGGAGAGTCATGCATTTATAATTACTCTTACATGTGAGTAACTTGTAGAGAAATCCACACAGAGACCATTCCCTGGACAGAAGAGATGAATGATGTAAGGATTTGAAATTACAGCTCATGGTTTCCTTTCCTTTCCTTTCCTTTCCTTTCTCATCTCATGGCCTCTGTTTATTATTGTGTTTATCCTCAGGCTAATCTTAGTCATGGCTGTCTGTGTGTGTGTGTGAGGGCGAGTCATCTGAGAGTGGTACAGTGGTTTATTAAAGGAAAACCATTAGCTGTCTGCTTGACTCCATGCACCCTTTCTCTGTTTCTCACACACACTCAAACACACGCACACGCACACGCACACACACACACACACACACACACACACGCGCGCACACACACACACACACACACACACATGCATATGATGCCGTTCCAACTGGACTATTGTTACTCCCCTCTGCTTTTATAACTCATCGAATATACATGATGGTACCATTTTGAGAAGAGAAGAGAAGAGAAGAGAAGAGAAGAGAAAGAAGAAGAGAAGAGAAGAGAAGAGAAGAGAAGAGAAGAGAAGAGAAGAGAAGAGAAGAGAGAGAAGAGAAGAGAAGAGAAGAGAAATCCTTATTTGATGACTCAGTATGTGATTATCTCATTTCCTAGAGGGTGTGTATGTGTATACTTGTGTGTTTGTTTGAGGAAGATGGACAGTTACAGGGTTTAAAACCACGTGTAAGCCTGTGTATGTATGTCTATTTACAGAGCACAACAATGCATACAACCATTCACTTACATATACATACATGTATGTGCCCACATTTTTTTTTCTGCTCAGCTGAATCCAAATTTTAAATTCCTGTTGGTAATCATGGGTGCTGCATCCTCTGGGCTAAAGGGGCCAACCAACTTATTAACAGCATTCGTGGTATTCATACTGTAGGTGTGTATTACAGTGCACAACATGTACACAACTTGCAGATTTGTGAAGATTCCTTAACACGGAAGTATCAATACTGACTTTAGAGCAACGTACACTGTCATGCAAAGAACAATTTCCTTATTTCAGCAAGACAACACCAAAACTCATTTTGCTCTGGCTTGCCTGCAGTGCACCATTTGGCTTGCACTTCAAGAAGTTGTGCTTCCAGCTTTTGTTCCATTTCCCACACTTTTTTTAGTAATACACATATCTCCAGTCATTTGGATTTAGCATATATCTCCAGCTTAGCATTCTGCAGTTGCCAGATTGTCACGTGCTTTTTGCAGTCAAGTGTTCCAGCCTTTGCTAGTCCTTCTCATGTGTTGATTTTTCTCATGTATGACCTTTTTGAGTGTTTATTGACCTTGCCTTTCGCCTGTGCCCTCTTGGATTGTTTGCATTCATTGTCTGCCTCCTCCTGTATGACCACCACCTGCTTTGTAGATTAAACACCATGGGTCCTGTATTTGGGTCCTCTCTGGGTCCCTGCAGTTGTGACAATGATATATTGTCTTTATATTGTTTCCAATTAAATATGGGATTTAAATGATTTGAAAATGATTGCACAGTGTTTTCTTAAACTCAACAGAGCATCAAAACTTTTTGTAAATAAGTTTGTATCTCATAATTTCCTTTTCAGCGTAATTATTTCACAGTCCATAATGGTAATTATTAAGCATTTCACCATCACAGTTCCTATGCCAGTAAAACACCCATTGAACTGAGAAAACTGAGCCCAACAGGGGACTAGCGAGAGCTTGGAGATGTGTGATCACATCTCTATGAGATGGCACTCTGAGCGTTAAAGCACTTATTTTCACACTGTAACAGTGATTTTAAAACGAGTCATTCAGTTTTTCAATTACAAACACTTGATGTGTCACACCTGTGCCTGACACAAGAAACCAAACTCACCTAGCTCTATAACATGTTGATCTGCAACACAATGGCATGTGTACAGCACTGTGCTGGAAACTCATGCACTTGGTGAGCTTTTGGTTTAATGCTCAGCATTTTTCCAATACTTCTTTGCGGAAGGAATTAGTTCACAGACTGCAACAACATATCCCGTCTGCCCTCGTGTTTTATCCTATTTCCTCCTGTAGCACAAAGACATAGAAAGCTTTTTATTGTAAACACTCTTAGGGGAAATTGCTCACCTCGCCTCTCTCACAACAGGCACAGACATGCAGAAAAATTGGTCAAAAATGATGGACTAAGAAGAATGAAATCACTGATGTTTTTAAAAAAATTATTACATTAATTTAATTTAGCTACCTTTTTAGTTCTGCACCAAGCACGTGATAAAGAAACAAGGTATTTTATTTTATTCCCCGAGAACCAACTCTCGGCTATGTGAGCGCCATGGCAGATTGCCACACTTCCTCCCCCCTCAAGACCAGGAAAGTCTTCAAAAACAGCAATGGGGTTAACACCTGCCACTTCAAGCTGTTATTCTTTTGTTTACCTCTCACCTCTCTGACAAGGAAAACAAACATACCGTTTTTGTGGCTGCTGTTTTCAGGCTGACACCGTGCCGTCAACATCAATGTGTGATCATGCTTTTCTCATTGTGAATCTGAAAAAGCGTACTGCATCCAACAACTAACCATTTTGTTTAAGCTTTAAGTCCACGACTTTGACTCGTGAATTTGTTTTGTAGCTGTTAAAGTGAGGAATTGTGCTGGTAAAACCTTTATTATGTCGACATTCTCTGTTGCCGACCATCTGTAAGCAGCACAGAGGAGCTGAAAAGCTGAGAGAAAATGCAGTTTTCATCTAATTTCATCATGAAGTCATTATCGGTGATTTAATACATGAATTCAGTGCTTTTTATTGAGTCCTCTGTCCTATGTGAAACCAAAAAGCTCATAGGGATATCAGAGTCTGATTAAACATATCAAGTGATGCGTGATTTAAACAGCTGTCTGTGGACATAAAGCGCCACTGATAATTAATTTGCTTGAATGTGTTAAAAGTGATAAATAAATTAATATGCTGTTTAAAAAAAAATTTAAAGCAATACATTTTGAGGCAGCGAGCCAATGAAAAATTATGATGTGCATTCACAAAGTACTGCTTTACACGTTGCATGTGGTCAGTCATGAAATAGCTGCAACTGATGCTAACTAACTTTATGTTAATCGCTAACGTACTACACATACAGGGACTGCAGCTGGGCTAGCACAGCACTGCAATCCACGTTTAAACGAATCACATTGATGACGACTGTGTGTGAAGACAATGTTAAACATTGCTGTAATGTTATAAAGTTAGTGGTACAATGCTGCATTTGTTTGGTGCTGGGTTGGAGTAGAGAAGTTAAGGCATCATTTATGGACAGTAAAATTAAACACGCCTTTAAAATTTAAATTACTGGATATTGAGGTTTCTCCTGTGACATCATGAGTACATTGTTCAAGAGTCGTCCACCGTATTGGTGGAAATGGAGATGGTTCAATTTCAAAGTTAAAGTTGTGCTTCACTACTGCTGTCAACATATTTCAAAAAGTGCAAGTTTTACTTTGAAGGCAAACCTTCGCCATTTCTGTTTTGTGTTGTACTTTTGACAGTTTCACTACAGCTTGGAGAGTAGCTGGGCAATGTTTGCTGAAAAAACTCTCACTTCTATTCAAACTAAAACTGCAGCAATATGCTAGCAAGATTGCAACCACTTGCGACCAGTGAAGGAATACTCAGTTTTCACTCACAACTGGTGGTTGCCAGATGCTAGCGGACTGATTTCAAGGCCTGCATGAGTTGATACATTGTTACCATGATCGTCACATGTGCAAAATGGCAGATGAGTGAAACCAGTGCAGATGTGCCTTAAGTTCTTTCAAAGGCAGCCCTCGGCTCCCTTTTTCTGTGACATCAGTTAACAGTTTCCTGGTGACGTCACAAATTGAATTGCTTGTTTTAGGTCATATGGAATAAAACATCAAGCTAATTTTGTAATTTATGGTTATTTAAGTCAGAGAGGATGATAAACCAGGTTATGCTCATTCGTCAACAATTTGTCAATAAGTCGTTGACCAGTGAGAGTGCAGGCTCCCTCAGTTTCACAGTCAGACAGTTTCATAGCACTATGATTACCAGTGTGAGGGTTCATAGCCTCTTTAATATATAATCTATGGTCTGAACACGTTAGGACATTTGGGATAAAAAGTGAACAAATTAGCATTGATCTTTCAGTGTTCTGAACACACTAACCCAAGCTAACTGTTATTTTACTATCATCATCTTTGCATAGTACCAGTATCCCTATTAGCTATGTTGGTGTACCAATAATAACATCTGTCTTTATCACCTTATGTTAACAGGCTTTTTTTATGGAGGTTTCACATTTATGTACCACACAAAATCACAAGGAGGAGCTAATGTGTATGGAACTCTGAGGATAGAGATAAGAGTTGATAAGTTAAAGCAGCAATACATGGGTTTGTGTTTATAATATATTGAATTTTGATTAACGAGTTACTATATTTCAAAATCAGAAATTTGAAACAGAGTAGAAGCTTTTGGCACAACTTCCCCTAATTCCAGTGTGCATGAAGAAGAGCCTACACCTTCTTGATGTTTCAATGTATGTGTCTTGTTCATTGGTGCGTTGGTTTCAGCCTTCCTTACCTTGGCCCTGAGCACTGAACATCTTGTACTTCTGGAGTCTTCAGGTAGGTTGCAGTTCTGGAATATGCACTGGAGGCTCTAGAGGATAATGAGTTCCTGGCAGCTTCACCTTTTAGTCTTCTCAAACTTACTTGCATAGTTTTTTTCTCAACACATTTTTTGCACCTCTGTTGACTATTGTACAAAAACTTTGATGGTTGTGTAATCACACCCCACTCTCAAACAGAGTGGCAAAAGACTGCACATGCTGCTGTTTAATTCATAAAAACAGACAGATTGCCAACATGTTGCAATCAGTCTGAGTCATCTTGCAATAATGAGCGCAATTTGTCTGTGACGCATCTCTTTGCAAGAGCAGACTCAACTCACCTGGTTTCTAACAGGTTGTATTCCTATATAAGATCAAGGTTGCCAAGTTCTTATGTCATTTTGCAGTTAAAACATGGTCTTACAGAAACTACGTCACTGTTTGTGGAGGAATTTCTGAATTTTGGTTTCAAATCTACGAGGTTCTGGATGCACTCTGAATGTAAGTAGCTAATGTGAATTTCTGTGTATGTAGATGGCAACAGCTTTGTTATTTTTGCCCATTTATCATTTATCATGTAATTGCCAACATTCAATTGCAGACTGATAGCAGACTGACTCTGTCTTATTGCTGTTTTATTGCCATCTTGATGCACCAAAATCACTATGAAGATGGCAACTAATTGCAAATGCTTGCAGTCCCGATCCCCATGTTCGAAGCTACCGTTTCAAAGGCAACAAGATCACAATTTCACTGCACACATTCTCCAACCACTCTTTTCCCAAGTGTGACTGATGAAGACTGCAAGTCAGAACGCATCGATCAAACAATAAAGTTGTTCTCTGTTGTGTGCCAGAGTGCTGCTGGAGTTTTCACCTGTTGAATATCAGAAATTTGGGCAGAAAACAAAATAACATCTCAGTGATGTTTTATGGTAAGCAGTAAAATGTTCACTCACACTGTACATTTAACACAAGACATTCCTTATTATGTAAAGGGAAAACATAATCAGGTCAGCCTTGTGCTTCAAACATATCTGCTGTTGTATGTACACATAATGTCCAGGCAAGAGTAATTCATCTCTGGTCATTAGATTAATAATTGTGTTGTACTTTTTTTGGCTTCATTTTCTTTCTTGGTGACTGTGCTTCTTCCAGGCATGAGGGGAAAAAAGTTACTCAGCTTGTCAGTATTGAGGATCCAGTTGTTACTTTAATAATTTATCTTTACAATATACTCAGTGTAATTCTTGTTTATAGTTTTCTGCTGTTTCCTGATTTGTAATCTCTATAATTGAATTTGCTGCCTGATACTGTTCTCAGACTTTCACACTTGCCTTCAATAAAGTTTTATAGGCCAGCTGCTGCCTTCGACCCTTATTGAAAGTGTTTAACTCGCTGTATAGCTGCACGCCTATATTTACAGCGAGGGCAGGAAGAGCAAACTCGAAATATATCTGTGATATCCTTGACAAACATGGTGAGGGATAAACATTCCTTTACTGAAAAATATAGGGTTATTACTGTTAGTATTTTAGGTTTTCTGAGAGCAGAGCTGTGTGCTGCTGTAGTGTTGGAGGTCTTGATCATCGTGGATACACACACACACACACACACACACACACACACACACCCTCTGTGGTGTGTGTTCGGTGCAGAGCACAGGAGACTGTTGCTGTTAAAAAATGCACATCCTGCTCTGTTGCACAAGCTGCTGCCACTGCTGCATGGCAGACAAAGTGGGTCAGTACACACGCACACACACGATTACATACACGTGCAGGTGCATAGAGACACACATACACACTCACACACACAAGCTAATTCAAACACACACACATACACACACACAGAGGGATCTAGGGACATGCACACTCTTGCACTCATATGTTATCTCTTAATAAGTCCCTCTCTCTTTCTTTCAATCGCTTATGAACACACACACGTACATGTGAACACCGAGCAACGCCCCAATGAGAGTGTTTCTTCTGTGTCTGGCAATATTTGCTGTGCTCCAGCTGTTCCAGCACTTAGGGCCTGATGATGAAGAGTATGCGAGGAGCAGACTCCACATAATACTGAAAAAAAAAAAAAACAGGAAAGGAAAGGGTTAAATACACTTGTAATCACAGTCCTCTTCAATTTTTATCTAGCCAGCATAATACACATTATTTGTGTAAAAGAATACACTCACATAAAGAGGTTTGACATTTTATGAATTATTTGTTTTGTAGGTTTTTCTTGCTGGCAGTCTCATCGCTGGTACTGGTGAAGGTCTGCCTAGGGACAGAAATCTTGCTTTGTATGGCAGTTTTGGTTAAGTCAACAGAAAATAATACATTTTAACATTTACCTGATGTGTATGCTAATGGTAGGAGAACCAGTTTATATCTTAATGAGTGAACATTTTCATTACAAGATTGCTTCTTACCTGCAGTTTCTCCCAAAGGTGATCCAGCAAAAAGAGTCTCCAGGCTTCCTGAGTGCCTTTAAAAGGTTCCATGTGGCACCAAGAAATTGAAGAGGGGACAGAATAGCTATATCAGTTTTTATTTTCAATTATAGGTTTTAGGCCAAGAGGGGAAATATTTTATTTAATAGTTGTTGTTATCTGTATAGTATTGATTTAATGAGATTATCAGATAAGTTGTGTGTTTAGTTTATTGGTTTAGTTTAGTATGTAACCCCAGACAGTGGTCTGGCTTGGGGGTTAATTAGCAGCAGTTTATAAAAGGCTGACAGTTAACATCAGAGACTGTTGCTGGAACCCTGTCTTATTTTGGACTGCTTTATTTCATTTTTTTTTTTATGTTTTGTGTTCGTCAATATCGGTGGATAAACACCTGGTGGGTCGGCGCCTCATCTCTGCCCCAAGCCTCCCATTTTACTCCAACTGCTACATTTTATCCTAACACCACTCATTCACAACTTTGGCTCTGAATGTTGAAAAATAAGCACCATGTACAACAAGTTAGGAATGAAACCAGATTCTATTTGAGGAGTTAAGGAAAACAAAGTAGGGCAGGAAAAGAGAGAAGAGAAAAGCAAAGGAGAAGATGAGAGAAACTACACACAAAAGAAAAAGTAGATAAGAATTTAAAAGTGTGTTCAAAGGTAAACATATTTTTTGCCGAATGAGGGTCTTGATTAACTTACCATTGTGTAACAAAAAAAGGCTGATGGCAGTTTCAGTGCTGTGTGTCCAGCTTTTAATTAGATCACAAAGATGCCTACTAAAGCTTTAGCACCCTAAGAGTGTTTATTGGACCATAAAAACTAGTGTTGCGTCATCTTAGAAGAAAAACACAGACACACAATTGTATGGTGATCAAAGAGTGTGCATTCCCGAAAACGTCATTGTAAGTCCCTACGGTCCATAATACTCCAGACCCCATCCTGAAAGAGATAATTAGACAATGTGGAGGCAGGTGTGATGACACCGCACACACACAGTACACACGGTGCCGTGCACCCGCAAAAAGACACTTGTGAATAAACACAAGACACAGGAGATCTACCAGACATGAACATACTTTATCCCCCCACACCCACACCCACAGAGCAACATGAAAGACAAGTCTTTTGTCCTTCCAGAGCCACCTGTCAACACACACAAAAGCAGTCTGGCCTCATATCAGTCACTAAGTGAGTCCACACTGGTGCTTCCTTCCTTCAGCCAACATACCAACACACACACACACACACACACACACACACACACACACACACACACACACACACACACACACACACAATTTTACCCAATAACCATTTCATGGCATCATTTAGGTCATAAAATCCCACTAAAACCTTCAGTAATGAAAAGCTGTGATTCTCTATTTAGAGTGAGAGAGAGTTTCAATTGAAAACAGCACTGATGAAACTCCTTGAAAGTCCTCCATGCTTTATAATGCATGTATTTAGTCAGTGTCATAAAACATCTACACATTGATTCCAATAATAATGAAAAAATCCTCAGGCTGGAGGGAAGCCGAACAGCCGTACACAGTGAGTCACAGACACTACAGTCTAATACATTTATTTATTATGGTTTCAGTGTCAGAATTTTTAAAATGCAGGTTATGCATGTTCATCTAAATAATGCAGTGAATGCCTCTTGGTCTTGCAGGAATAGTTTCATCAAATACAAAAATGCTTTTCCATGTAGTATCTTTGTGTCCCTGAATGTAAAAATAACTCTTTTTTTGTCACCATCCCACATTTTTTAAAAAATGTTTTAAAGTCCTCTACTGAGGGGATCAAAAAAAATAAAAAAAAACTAAATACTCTTACTGTAAAATATAATTATAGATTTTGTGACACAGCCAGCTCCCCCAAGCAAAATCTAGCTAATTAAACAAATGTTTGAGAACCAAATGAAATCATCTTGTGAATTTCAGTCAAAATGCTTATATCTGTGAGCACATCCTTTACTGTGGAGCAAACATTAAAAACTGCACTGCTGATGAAGCTCTCAAAGAACAATCATAAGGAACAAACAGACTGTATAGAAAAGATGCACATCTGCAAGTTAAGTCAATGTGAAGTGCTGCATTCTTTCTAATGGTCAGCAGGGGGCGATGCCTGTGGTTGTAATATACACTGATCAAAAGAATTCAAGGAACACTTTTTAAGCAGAGTTCAGCATCAAGTCAGTTAAATTTCCGGGTTATTGATCTGGCCAGTTAAGTAGCAGAGGGAGTTGTTAATCAATTTCAGCTGCTTTGGTGTTAATGAAATTAACAACAGGTGAACTAAAGGGGCAACAATAAGGACTTTTCCATACGTAACGATTCAGCACGGGTCGACTCGACTTGCTGTGATTTGACAACATTTCCATTAGAATCAGATACACTTTGCAGGTCATTTTCCCGTACCCACTCACCTGAGGTTCTAAGGTACGCGGAGGACAGCATGCCACTGATTGGCCAGGGAGTGTCGTCACTAGTAAAGTCATGAGACCGACTCCTTCACCAGAATCAGCATGCCATTTTTAAAACCCGACAGCAAGAAACAGGAGGCGCAAAGCACCGGTTGAATGCCCAGACTGACAGTTTGCAGCGGTAGTTTTACAACACGAGAGTCATCTGAAACGCACACACAGCATATATATTATAGCTCTATACTGCCAGGCGATCGCCGCTGAAGTACCATTACCTGCCCCTACAAGCCAAACAGCTGGTTAAGGCAGAGCCTGAGGCCGCTGATCAAAGGAACTTTGAATTACCGTGATAACGTGACCGTTTGTCCTATCGGAAAAAATCAAATGGTTTCTGAAAGCTGAGAAACTGCACTTCACAACCAACATAGGGTATTACTATGGTGTTATTACAGTAATTGTTGCCGTAAGTCTGCGAACAGCAGCATTTTTGAAGTACAATGAGCCGATTATGACATGTTCAGGGGTATAGGGTTATAGTTAATGATAACCTTCATCCATTAAAACATTGTACGGGGGACTTATGCATGATGATGATATTAAACTGGCATTAGCTGTTAGCTTGCCTCTATCTCATCCATTGTTGTGTTGTGTTTTGAGCTGCATACAAATTATGTCAAGACACTACTACCTGCACGGCTATATCAACTCCACCCACACTGTGGTGGTCCTCAATTGCAATGGAAACACAGCACGACCGTGCTGAGTTGTGTTGACTGAGTCGACCCGCACGAGTCGTTCCATATAGAAAAACAGCTAATGAGACAACCCCCAAAACAAGAATGGTTTTACAGGTGGAGGCCAATGACATTTTTTCCCTCCTCATCTTTTCTGACTGTTTATTCACTTGTTTTGTATTTTGCTAGGGTCAGTGTCACTACTGGTAGGTTGCCTGCTGCCTGCCAGGTGGCCTGTGCAACTGCCTTGTGCTTGAAACTGATTGCCACAGAGGGTGGTGTCACAGTGGTTACACCAATCGTTTTTATGCAGTCTACAGAAAAAACTAAAAAACTGTCCTGCCCCTTGCAGCCTGGTTGCAAATGTCATGTAAATCTTTTGAGATCCCATTATGATTCTTCATTTTTAATGCCTGTGTAGTAAGATCTTCACTTTAGTTCCTGTAATCCAGCTCTGACTGCAACCTGCCAACCAGAAATGAGCAATCAAAGTAATCTCATTTTGACTGAATGCTGCTTTAAGAAGAAAAGCACTTCTAAACACACACATACAGCTGTAAAATAAACGTGTATTAAAACGTTTTGTCACAGAAGCCTCCATATTTAGATTTGCTAAGAATGATTCAGCTAAACACGAGTAAAGCTGAAAAGTAAAAGAAAAAATAGAAAGAAATGAAAACTTTGACATTTATTCTGTGGTAAATCCAAGTGGTTATATAGCTCTCAGTGTGATAGCATTTTCTCTCAACATGGTGACAATTACTTTTGTATTTCTTTATCCCTCTAAAATCTAAGTTATTGTCCAATTGAACTCTCAGCACAGACTTAAATTGGCTTTTATGAGTGGATTTCCTGTCTGAGAGAGAAGGTTTGTGACATTTTCACTGCTCCTGGTTCTTCTCTTCATTCTCTCAAACTTCATGCCAAAGATGGCAACGTGACATCCTACCCTCAGTCTGGGTAGAGACTGACAGTCCCAATTAGAACTCTCTAGTCCTCTACTTTTTTGTCTCCCATAATTTCAGTTTCATTCTTCCTTCTATCACAGATTCTACAATGATAATTTCTTTCTGCTTTTATTTCTCTTCCTATTTGTTTCAACCCATGTCCCACCGCCTCTCTTTTTACATTTCTCTGTGTGAGACCCTGTCTGTCTCTTTCACCCCCATCACCACCCTTCTGTCATCTGATCAGTAGAATTAATGGCTTTATTTCCATCAAATCGCCATGGAGATGAATCATGTCGTTAATCATCATATCGCTGGGGTGATGGATCGTGTCATTAATCAGGATTTTTTTTTCTTTGGGCTAAAGCAAACCCACACGTTGGTGATTAGCAATTAACACAATTTCACACACACACACACACACACATACACACACACGCTGGAGGCACCCTGCAGAGCTGGAGCGTAGCCAGGCGGCAGAGTGACTTCATTGCTGTCAGATTAATCGAACGGCGGTGATCTCAGATGAAACACACATGCACAGACATCCATACTAGACGCATGCACCAAAGAAAGACACACTGATGGTGTAACTGAAAAAGCAAGAATAAACAGCAGTAATTAAAGGAAGGACTCTTTTATTACAAAATCAGACTCAGTCTTTCAGGTTTTTACTTTGAGTGCAGTGTTTTGAAAAGATTCCATTGTGGCATCAATCTCCAACTTAAGTTGTAGTCAGGACCATGAAAATAGGTCCTCTGAGAAATTAAAGGAGCCACAAGATAATTATTAGAGGTGAGATTTATTTGTGGACATTTCCTCTTGTTAAATACTATGTTTTTAAGTGTTTCAATCTACTAAAACCCATTCTAATTAAGCTTGTCCAAACAAATAGCAACTGATGTGCGCTGTAATAAAAATGTAACAATTTATCAGACCACAAATGAACAAATCATGAGGCGGCAGCAGCAACTTGCTTTTGTTTTCTTCTACAGACTTTTGATACTAGCAGAGGATGTTGATGTACCTACTAAGTAAGGCACGTCATATTCCTGGACAGAAGGTGGAGTTCTGGGTTCTTTATCCTAAAAACTGATCAACTTAAGATTATCTTACATTTAACATTTTATAACTATACTCACAAGGAAAACTAAATAATCTTAACCTTAAATGTTTTGTGTATTTTTTCCCAAACGAGTTAACAAGTTGCAAGTGACCAAATTATTCCAAGCTGTGCAAAAGTATGAGACAGCATTTAAAAGATTTGGATATTGTGATGTTAGGGATCCAAGCTTAATGCTCAGTTCACACTAGGGCTGTGCCATATTAAATCGTCTGTGATAATACCAGAATACATTTTTATGTGATATAAACTCTCATATTGCAATATTATTGCTATATAAACACCTTGTGTTTATGTTCCCTAGTGTGCGGAACAATGAGACAAGTCCGGGTATGTCTGAGAGCAAGAGCCATGTGTCCGCCTGCAGCAATGATTTAGGACCTAAAAAGGAGCTAAACAAAGCACAGCACTTTGAAAAATATGCAAGAAAATTATTTTCCCATCTAAAGGTGGAACAACAAACATTTTTTACTACCTGAGGCAAAAACACATTGTTAACATCATCATCATCATCATCATCTTAGCACTTCATGCCACTGTAGGCAGATGGCCTCCACAACTCTCGCTATACACTTCGATTTGTGCCAATTGCATCCACGTGGTGCCTCCCACCTCTTCGACATCATCTCGCCATCTTTTCTTTGGTCTCCCTCTCACTCTCTTCCCTACTCTTGGTGTCTACTCAGTTGCTTTCTTGGCCCATTTGATGTTGCTCATTCTGGCAAGATTTCCTGCCCACTGTCCTCTCATTTCCCTTACCCTTTCTATGATGTTCTTCCCTTCAGTCTTGGATCTTATGACATCATTTCTAATCTTATCTCTTCTGGTGATGTTCAGCATGGCTTTTTCCATGCTTCTTGGGGCCACAGCTAGCTTCCTCTCCTGTTGTTTTGTGAGGGTCCAAATAGAAATTACTCATGTGGTTAAATGGTGGAAAAGCAGGGCTTTGAAGAGCTGATTAAAAAAACATCCCAGGTAGAACATTTTTTCAGTTTTATTATTTGACAATATTGTGCAGCTCCTGATGAGTTGCATGGCTAAGTTACTTTAGTTATTATTAAACTAAACTATTAAGCAGTTATATTTTACTTTTTACTTAAAATTCCCAGGGAAAATACTGCCTGTCTTTACATTTGACATATCCTGTATTGCTGGATATGATGCTGCATCATTAATCTCTTGCTGCTGCTGGCAAGTTGTTTCAATAAATTTGTGCTTCAAATTAGGACGTTTGTCATCAGCGACAGTAGCTCATTGGAAAAGAAGGATGCAGTTACACTTCTAAATGTTGCTGCCTGTGAGCTAATGAAACGTTCATCAGAAATATCGTTATCATCAAGTTTCTTGAAATATCGTGATATAATTTTGAGGCTATATTGCCCACCCCTACTTTGCACCAGCTGGACCAAATAAAGTAAAACAAATATATTAATATGTTATCTTTTTTTTTAGGAGTATGTGGTCCTCCAGAGAAACTACCAGTCCACAGGCTTCAGTCTATGAGCAGTTCTGCAGCTCTTGAGAAAATTCACAGAGCAGGGTGAATATCCACCATTGTCAGAGAAACTCTGAGCATCCCCAGGGAGTTCAGAGTGCTAACTGGTTGTCATTCCTTACTTCCAGATTGTAAGATGTGCAGAAAGAGCAGCTATCCCAGACTGACTCAGGTAGCCACAGTCTCCTGTCCGGTCACCTGAATAATTAAGCACCGATTTAACCAATGATTACAGCATATGGCAAACTTTATGTTGAAATTTTCTGTCATACAGATTCATCTCAACACAATCCAAAGCATCAGGAGTTACAAACTTTGAGATTCCACTACATTACAGTAGACTAATCTGAAGCATTATCAAGTTAGGTGCATTCAATTAACAAGCAGGAGCATATCTGACAGATACACTTCTCTTGGAAAATACCAAATTAAAAATGACATAAAAATTCACATTTTAACATTGTTAAGATTTATATCAATTAACTTGACACACTATATTAGCAAAGAGTAAAACTGTTTTAACCATAGACTGTACATAAACTGTATATGAAAGATGGATGTAGTGACGTTACCCTTTGGGCGTGATGGCTTTCAGGAGTCAGAAGTGATTATAGGAAGAGAGAGTTGGGTGCTAAGGCTCACAAGCTAGGTTAGCAAGCTGCTTTCATAAACTGTCACAGATACGTGTCAATTAATAAAGTTTTTTTAATTAAAAATATTACAGTTACCAGATAACAGCATTTCTGGACTGTCTGTCTGGGATATTTGACCTTATGTCAAATAATTATATAATTCAAAATGTTCAAAAAGGAACAAACACAGTCAAAAGATTCAGAGAAGAGATAGCAGAGAAGAAACCTAGCAGACAGTAATCATTACAGCTACAGCTGCCTGTGTCAGCACACCTGTAAATAAAACTAGCCATGCCACTAACTATCTGTCTAGTGGATTCGTTATTTGAAAAAATATTTTAATGCTGTTAAAATGGCCATTTTAAGAGGAGAGTCTATGGAGACTGATTCATTTTTGGATCTCCAGTGCCCATTAGAATAACGGCATCAGACTTTACCTGGGATGATATTTCATCAGTGGCTTTCTAAAGTGAGCAAATGAGAAAGCTTTAATATGCCCGACCTCTGAAAGATTCAAGCAAGAAGAGTAATGCAAAAATGAACTGATGAGTCCTGTCCAGTTCACTGGGGAAAAAAATGTACAAGCCAGTATTTCATCTCACCCACATTTTATCTGCCTTCCTTTTCCATCTTACTCTGTCTCTCTCACTCTGAAGCAGTGTAACGTTTCTCACAATGCTTCACTAAAGGTGGGAAGGGATGGGAAAAAAAGTGCTATAATATCGAAACTGCTGATTAAAATCAAAACAACAATCTGTGTATCTCACTCACACACACACACCCTGGCTTTCTTTCCCTCAATGATCTCAGATGAATTTCATCTGAGATCATTGCTTCATTAGTGAAGCTCTAGTTGTTCAGATTGATTTAATTATCAAATCATCTATGCAGTGTGTGTATGTGATGTGTGTGTGTGTGTGCTTGTGTGTATTTATTAGTGTGAAAGGGAGAGATTATGCAGTGATCTTGGCTGACATTGATCAGCCTAGTCTAATTGGGAGCATCTAGCCGTGTAATTGATTCTGCTACACTTCACAACTAGATGAGTTTAGCAACATCAACAACACTGATTCACACACTCATGGACAGAGCGACACTGAGCCAAACTGAACTGAACTGAACCAAGCTGTACTTAGTCAGCTAAGTGGCAGAAATAAACTGAACTACTGTAAATTGTCACATCACTTTGTTATTTGTGTTTGTTTACCTCCATCCATCCATACCCATTCTTAACCCATCATCCAGTTCAGGGTCCTGGCCCATTGTCCTATCTTTTATACTGCCACAGTGTCCAAAGAGTCACAGTCAGAAATATGGAGTCTGCCTGGAGCTCAGATTGTGCCCCTCATTTTAATGTATTCAGTTTTGTTGCCTGTGTTCTGTGGCATTATCCACATTATATCATTGCCTTTGAGAGTGCTGATTCTAATTGGCCTGGGGAAGTTCATTATTCTCACATAGCTGCACTTGTTCTCTGCCATAACCATATACTGTATATAAGCAACATGACAGCTCCCAAGAACTAGAACATTGTGGTCATCTGCTAGTGGCTGATGGTGCATACAAAAGACTGAGGTAGCCACTGTAATTTCATCCATTGGTGTGTGTGTATCTTTGAAGCATTGTTTTAGTTTTTATGGAGTCAAAAGTGACCATATTTAACCAAGGGGGTGGAGTGCTAGGTTATCTGCTAACGCTAACAAACTTGGTTAGCAAGCTGAATATATAAACCATATGGGTGCACTTTCAGACACAGATAACCTCTAATAAGTGTGAAGTAATACACAAGCAAAATGCCAGAATTTGATTGGTTACAAAAGGGGAACAGACTTCATGGATGGTGTATTAGTGCAATTAACTACAAAGCAAGCCAAAATATTTCTGAAATAATTTCATTTAAAAAGTTACAACATTGCATGCATGGCTGAGAGTAGGGAAGGGTATTGTTAAGATTTTAATGGTACTACTACTCTTAGCTATACTGCTTAACAGCTTGGTACAGTAACAGTAATCTTATGAGAAGAAAAGAATCAGATTAAGAACAGAATTAAAGTCACATCAGATCGTACATGATTGTGTCATGTATGATCTGCACAGGATGCTCAAAATATAAAAGATAAAATATGATGCATTACTTTTCATTATATCATCCAGTATAAATGAAGTCATACTTATACTATATCATATATATATATATATATATATATATATATATATATATATATATATATATATATATATATATATATATCTGTACTGTATCAATAGTATGTAGGAATAAACACTTCCATCTTGAACAGATGCTAAGGACTTCATCTAACATCGTTTGACTGCAGACTCCAAATCACTTAGCAATCAGAAACAAAATGAATTTGCTTTTTGTTCATTTTTCTGATCAGTTTTATTGTTATGTGATGCTGTAAAAAAAAGGGGGGGCTTGTGTTACAAGGACTGACAGCTGTGATGGATAACTGCTCGAAATTTAGTCATTGTGTAGTATCTGCAAACATCTGCTCCTTTGTTTTTTTACATTATCTTTCTGAATATAACACAGACAAAGAGAACAGAAAACTGGCATATTTGGCACCCTTGTACGAAGACACTGGTGGTAACTTGTGTCTTTGCAGATTCCTTATGCATACACGCACACCTGTCCCGCTGGTGTGCACTGACTGCACTCAGGATACAGAAACTAAGAAAGTGAAATCATTCCCAGCTCTGGATAGATAATTCCGTTAAGTTGGATTTAAGTTCAGATTAACTAACCAGAAGAGGAAGAATGAGTCAACAAAAAGAAAAGCATTACAGACTGGTTATTAGTAAACTGGCAGCTGATCCTTAGTTTTTCATGAAAAACCGTAAACTGGAATATTGCAGTGTGCCAGCATTCACATCTGCTTTGCACATTTAGTCAAAATGCTGGAATTGCATCATGGAGATGGACTGAAACTGCCTTTTCAAGAGGCTGCCATCTTTATGCACCTGGTCAATTTGAATAAAAAATTACCTGGGCAGGAGGAAAGTACACTGGCAGGTCAGCACAACGCCAGGAAAATGGTGTTCATGCGATTGCCAACTTTTGTGTGTGTGTGTGTGTGTGTGTGTGTGTGTGTGTGTGTGTGTGTGTGTGTGTGTGTGTGTGTCCTTAGGATTAGTCATGCTCTTCTGCCTCTGCAGCACTGCCTACTTCCTGCCTCACACACACACTCACACACCTGCATCCATCTGGCCAGTCCCCTCTGTTAGCAGAGGTGTGAAACAGAGAAAATCAGTCAAGTGAGGGAATGAGGGACAGTAAGAAAGAGGAGCAGAGAGATGAAGGGGGAGAAGCAGTGGGAAGAAAGAGGGGATATTAGAGAGCGTTGAAGAGCGGTATAAATGTACAAGGAGGGGAAAGAAAGGGCGAGAGAACAGGGAGCGAAAGAGTGGGAGAGTGATATTAAACACCAGGGAGCTAACTGAGCAAATTCACCTGCCCACTCTTTTTTATTCAGTCGATCCCCCTCCTTTCCCCTCTTCATCTGCCTTTCTCTCATCCTTTCTTTCTTCCTCTATCATCTGTTTCTTCTCTCACCTCCTACTTTGCTAATTAGCTCCAAATCCTCTTACATCTTTTGCTCTGTTCATCTTCCTCCTCTTCCTCACTGTCTCCCCCTACTCGCGCCAAAAAAATCAGGTTGACCTTAATGAACAGATGAAGAGAGGAGGGAAGCGATTGCATCCAGGGAGCCCAGGAAAAGCTGGATCAGCGCTTTTTGGATCAGTGTTTGTTTACTCAGGACTCCCCCATGTGAAGCTGTCAGAGGTTTTTTTTGCCATGTTTTTATTCTGAGGGAAAAACCATTAAACATTAGGATGATTTGGAGGGTTGTAATCTTTTTCTGCTTAATTTAGAAGAGAAGAAGAGGAGTTGGTACTGTTTGCAGTGTTTTTTCAGTGTTTGACAGTGAATGGACACAGGGAAGATGAGGGAAAGGTGGAAGATGACCAAAAATGTTACAGGAAAAACCTGAACTCACAACAAATGAATAATATGATTTAAATCAAGCCAGCACTACTAAGACACCTGAACTTAATCAACATCGTAAAAATGAAAGCTTCCATGTGCCCTGAACTGGAAGTCCCAGACAAGATTTACCAATTAGTAAATCTGTAGTTAGATGATGAAATTAATGCAACAGCAAAACGAAGTATTGTTTGTTCAGGCAGAACATTGGCTGATTGGCACCAGCTGTTTGCAGGATGTTTCACCATGAATAGATTATACATAGTTAGTAACATCCATTCAGACTTACAACACAATTATTAGTAACCTGACACCTTTCTCTGCTACTATGATTCATGCTATTGACATTACCATCTGCTACCATACCGCTCTGTCCATATGTTTTGGTATTAACTTTAATTTATGTTTATTAAGCTCATTCAGCAGAATTGCCCTGTGATTCTTTAAGAGTGCCTAAAATCTTTTCAACATGCCTGACTGCATGTATCACATTGATTGGGGCGACTGTGGCTCAGGAGGTGAAGTGGGTCATCTACTAATCAGAAAGTCAGTGGTTCAACCCCTGGCTTTTCTAGTCTGCATGCTGAAGTATCCTTGGGCAACATAATGAACCCTGAGTGTCCCACAGTGCATCCACTGGCATGTCAGTGAATGTTATGCAGTGCGCTTAGGTATAGAGAAAAGTGCTTTTATGTGTGAAACGGTGAAGGAAGCAAATTGAGTACTATATAAGTACAGTCCATTTAAACATTAATTACCCACTACTTGTGTGCACGTGAACATACTATCGCTTTTTAAGTTGCTGTGGAGCATTTTTGTGTTGCATTTTCAAGTAGCTTAACCTCTGCTGACTGGATTCAAGTAACTAAACTGCACCTTTCAACTGCGTTTGAGATTTGGTGCCTTTTGGGACATTTTTAAATGCAATTATAGGACGAATAATATGGCTCGCTGTGTGGTTAATTGTACAGCCTGTCCAACATGTCAGAAATGTCAAACTCAAGGCTTCAAAACTGTCCATGAATCGAAGAATGGCGCCATTGTGCCTATTCCAGGGAGTCTTCTCACACTGGGTTAGTCATGGAGTTCTACAGGGTTCTGTACTGGGACAGCACTCGCTTAACTCTTATTATTAAACATGCTTCCCTTGGGTAATGTTATTAGAAAACACTGCATATACTTTCATTGCTATCCATATGGTAGCCAGCGATAT
Organism: Pterophyllum scalare; assembly: GCA_024447675.2. NCBI lineage: Eukaryota > Metazoa > Chordata > Actinopteri > Cichliformes > Cichlidae > Pterophyllum > Pterophyllum scalare. The sequence goes on from JAMQGT020013434.1 coordinate 31,930, forward strand.
CTGTCTATGAATCCAGATGATGCAACACAATTAGTTAAAGGTATGTCTTAAAGACATAAAGGCCTGGATGTCCCATGATTTTCTTCTACTAAATTCATACAAAACTAAAGGAAAAACTCTTGGATGAGGATTATGTCAGTTAATGTGCACATTAAACAAATATTATATGAAATAAATATGTAGGACTGCCTTCCTTCAACTGTGCAATATCATTAAAATTAAAAACATCCTGTATCAGAGAGATGCTGAAAAACGAGTTCAATTTGCTTTTATCATCTTCCTGTTAAAAGGGAGTTTTTCCTTCCCACTGCCTTCCCAAAGTGCTTGCTCACAGGGGATCATCTAATTATTGGCATTTTCTCTTTAATATTGTAGAATCTATACCTTATATATATATATATATATATAGCCACTTGAGGCAACTGTTGTGTTATATATTGTTTGTAGTTTATACATCCAGCAGAACAACAACTCTCTTAAAATCCTTCATTATATTCACCAACTATAGCTATATTTGCCTCCTATTTTGCACTAAGGTGTTATTGGATTGTCAGAATTTTTCTATCTGCAACCAAAAACAACACAGATGAGTGCAAGAGAATAGTTACATGCTATGCCAAAACAACAAGCTTAAAGAGGCTAAAAAGACCTGCAAAGTTGGAAAAACTGTCTGTGTGTGTCTGGTGATAGTAAACTGGTGGCTATGTGTACCAACAGCAAATCTGTGATACTATTACTTATTTGTCCTAACATGTAGAGCTGACAGCTGTTGGTATATAGAATAATTCATTATTTAATGCTTGCAAATATGGCATATAGACTTTAACACATTTTCATACACTTAAAATCTCAGACATAAAAACGCAGTTTAAAAAAAAAAAAAGACTAGTAAGTGGCACAAGACTGAACACAGTGGTGCATGAATCTTCTTTACAAAAGAAACTAGGAAGCTTCAAGTAATTAGTCTTGCATTTCATAGTCCATTTTGTCTCCTGGAGGTGTGTTTTTCTTCTGTCTTAGCAGCTGAAAAGTGATGATGTGACATAACACTGACACACTGCGGTGCCGTTACTATGGTTTTAATGGTCAAAACATTTCCCCTCTCTCCTGATTCATCAGTAAACATCAGATTTGTGTCAGTCCCTCTAAATAAAAGAACAAAGACCTCTTTCTGGATTCAAGACTTTTACCAGCGTTCACCAATTATGGGGAGAAATCTGTTGCAGAACCAGCAGAAACAACACTTTCTCCACCAACATTTTGCCTAAACAGACAAGAATACAGCACATCAACAGCCTGTCTCTTTATTATAGATCTGTCATTTTTGAAACATGTGAAAAACAACACTAAGGGATGACATTTTTTGGAGGTAATTTGGGCAACAGGGTCCGTACATGGCATCACTATTTCATCATTTTGGCTTGTTCCTTATTCCCGCCACTAACATACACAGAACTTTGTGGCCTTTATTCAACATCTTTGGGGAAATCCAGGAAATTACTGACTGAGTAAGAGGTGGAAGAGGCAGTTTAACAGAGAGAGAGCAAGCTCACCAAAAAAGGAATTTCTAAAATAACTTAAAATATGGTGAAATGCTTTTACATGTGTTTTTTTTTTAAGGCATCCAAGGTTTAAGCATTTAGGCCTATATTTGACAGTGGCAATGGAGTTAATCTGAAAATGAAGAGAGCGAGACAGAGACTGGGTTAACATGCAACAAAGTGTAGATTAAGGTAGTTTAATATCCACTGTGACCACCATTACACCACCTACAGTGCTGTGAAAAAGTATATTCCCCCTTCTTGATTTCTTAATTTTTTGCATATTTCTCACGCAACCAGTTATTAGGTTTAGAGGGCAATTACTTTTTCACAAGGGTTTTTTTTACAGCACTGTAAAACTCTGGTTACTTTGAGTTAGAGCAAAGGTTAGATTGCATATAGTTGCTATTTAACCGTTGTTCCTCCTCACTGATGTTCATTGTTTGACATCCATTATGTAGTCATGATTTGTGAGTTTTAAGAACTTGTTTTGCCAGTTATATTTTGAGGAGAAGTGCTTGCATTGGATGTTGAGCATAAATAGCACAGGTAGTTAGCAAACAAAACCCTGATTCCAGCATGTGGTTTGGATTTAGGCATTTAAGCACTGTGGTTAAGAGTAATCAAGAGTTTGACAGTAACACTTTTCACACATGCCCTGCAGCCCTGAAATTTGTAGACATTACCTGGCTGAGGTGCACAGGTGAATGCAATTCCAGGGTAGTTGGTTCCAACATTTAGATGGTCTTCAACCTGCTGACTCCATAGTACAAAGTACATCTCCACTGCAGTCATTTGGACTGATGAGAGAATAAACAGGTAAATTCAGAGGAAGCGATTAGGCATCATGTGACCTGCATCAGAGAATAAGTGAATTTCCAGCATGTGGCTTAAGTAGACTGTCTCCTGAAGAATAACTTAAGTGTCACAGCCTTTTGTTTTTCTTTTTTAACCTCTACTTGTACAATTCCCAGGGCACTGAATACTAAAATTTTGTCAAATCCGTTGGCACTTCAGTGATATGCACAAGGTGTTCTTAGGTGGTCATCCATCCATCCATCCATCCATCCATTCATCCATCCTCTTCCGATTATCCTTAGATGTCAATGCTGTAAATCGGTCTCACTCCATATTCTTCAAATATAATATGGATGCTTTGTCAGACATCACATTTTAACAAACTGGTTACCCTTAAGTGTTTCCAACATGAACTTGCAGGGTTAATGATGATGTGTAGGTGTTTTCTAACCAAAACCATGATCTTTACCTTAACCTACCAACTCTTTTGGTGCAAGTGAAAACAAAGCAATGCAAAGCTCCTGAAGAGGACATGATTTATATCATCACTGACACCAAAGAAGCTCTTGTGAACAGCAGTATGCTGCTCTCTGGTGTGAGATCTTCAGTAAGTAGGATAACACTAAATTGATGGAAGTTACTAGTTGTGACCAAATGTTGAATATACGTACTTACTTAAAGACAGAGTTGCAGGTACATGAGACTGTTCTGTGTCAGGAACTTTGGCAACTTGGGAGGAGTTTGATGTCTCGGGTTGATTTAAAAGCTCAAAAAGCTCTTGGGCTGCCAATTAACATTCAGCCTAACACCCTGCACCTTTGTAGTGCAAAGTTTGAAGTTCTATCATGAGATGTTTACATCATTTGCCCCTTCAGGTTCAAGGATGCGTGTGGTTTCTAAAACTCTGCAAATCACTCTCTCCTCTGCATCATTCTGTAGTGGCTTTACCACCTTCCTCTGTACATCCTCCATCCTCAGTCAGGCTGCAGAGTGATCTCACTGAAGCCTGGCCAGTGAGATAAGCCCACCTTTCTCTCCAGTCCAGCTCTCCTGCTCTCCTCTGCTTTCCCTCGTTCATACTTCCTCCTCTTTTCCCCAGCCTATAGATTTGTTGCCCTTTCTCCTTCTCCTCAGCATTTTGTGTTTAATTTTTCACTCCCTTGTCCAATCTCTGTCTCTTCTCTTTCTTTTCACTCCCCTTTTCTGATATTTTATTTTTCTAGTTCCCTCATTCTCTATTTGTCTTTTTTACGAGTTAACATATAGGGATCACCAAAGTGAAATACACCACCGGGAGCTGTGTTTCTTGCCAGTTTGTGTGTGTGTGTGTGTGTGTGTGTGTGTGTGTGTGTGTGTGTGTGTGTGTGTGTGTGTGTGTGTGTGTGTGTGTGTGTGTGTGTGTGTGTGTGTGTGTGTGTGTCTGTCACAGGGGGGATTTGTGCTGACTGGTGAAGGTAAAAGATTCATGACCCAACAAAGCCTGTCAGGGCCACACACACTCACATACATACACATAAACACACACATTAAATTTTGAGACTAGGTGAGTCTGCAGATTTTGCTCTTAGGGAGAGACAAATGGAGGGAAAGGTTTAAAGAAAATGTAAGAAGGAGCAAATGTTGGAGACTGTTGAGCAAAAGGAAAAGAGGGGGAGAGACCGACCTGTGTAAAGAAAAAAGTAGGAGGAAGATAAGAAGGAAGAGACACAGAGGGGAAGGAACTGGTTCGTGAAGCAGAAAGGTCTTTGAGCCATTAAATACTTGAGGGATTTCTTGGCTGTGATGACACATCAGAAGGAATAAACAGAGGAGAGGAAAGGAGAGGAGAGGTGGAGGAAGCACAGCAGCAGAAAAAGACTGACTCACCTTTCAAATCACGACTCCGTGGTGCACTTTCTTTGGGTCACATGTGGGAAATCCCATGTTAATTTTCCTGCAGTTCTTTGGAGGATGATACATAATATCAACAGTATCACGCAAAGCTGGGGGTAGCGTATAGCAAAGAACCTCTAAAAACCAAAGCATCACATGCTGCATTTTCTTCATCTTACTTGTTGCACAGAGACTGAGAAATCAAACTTATGTGACTGCATGGCTGGTTAGTTACTGCTTCTTCTTCATTTTCATAGTTTCAAAAGAGGAGGTCATAACTGATAAAAACAAACAAACAAACAAGCAATGTGGACTACATTGATTCAGGTAGGTTTCTTGGACATTTTGAAAGTAATTTTTAGAAATTAATGCCATTATTTTTATTTGTATTAGTAGTAATATTATTATTATTATTATTATTATTATTATGCATGGAAAAAATAAGTACACTTCTTGATTAGGTTGTAGAACCACCTTTAGCAGCAATAGCCTCAGGTAATCGTTTTCTGTATGACTTTATCAGTCTCTCACATCGTTGTGGAGGAATTTTGGCCGGCTTTTCTTTATAGCATTGCTTCACTTCATTGAGATTTGCAAGCATTCATTTATGCACAGCTCTCTTAAGGTCCGACCACAGCATTTCAATTGGGTTGAGGTCTGGACTTTGACTGGAACATTGTAACGCCTGTGAAGTCTAGAAATAATCAGTTAAAACCTAAAAAGTGAAAGCAATCTCTCTTTGCATCTCAAACAGTATTCTGTCATAAAACACCCTGCTTGTTTGCATCCATCCTTTGAATTACTGCCATCTTGTGACCACAGTTGACTATTGTCTCTGGAAACCGGTTCAATTCTGCTTGATTATGACTTAACTGGAGTTTGTAGTATCTGTCAAAGGGTAGGAACAAAGAAAACTGAAGAAATCTTTTGGCCAACTTCCTTTCAGTTTAACTGTTGAGGTAATTTTGCATTGCAAATGCATATAAGCTGATACAAATATGCTCAAATGAAGCATTTAATTTTGACCTTATGTATTTCCATTTTAAGCTGCTAATGTAGGCCCACGAATCATGCTGTTTACTCTCAACTCCACTGTTCAAGAAACCTGAATACATTGAGGCAAAATGTGTCCGGTCTTGCTGCTTTAAAAAATAATGCTAAATTTTACAGGAAGAGAAGCCTGGCACCACAGCTCACTGCATTAGAAATCACCATCTGAGGCCTTTTGCCAGCTGACCTGATCATCCTGCAATTCATTCCAGTATGCTAGTTTGTTTATCATGTTTCCAGATTTATGAAAACATTAAAAACATGCATAAAACACACACATTCACCTTAATGTGACAATCTGTCTGGGTATCTACCTGTACAACTGACACCAGTTGCATTTTGTATTGTAGTGGTGTATGTCTTTGTACTCCTACATGCATGCACACCTGCAGGTTTTACTCAGAAGCAGCTGTGACTGGGTGTTTGTACTTGAGATGCACATCCAGCCCTCTGCCAGTTCACCAAACATTGTAGCATCAGAGAGCAAAGCATTATTTTATCTAAATACATTCAGCACCCTCTCTGTCTCTCTGCTCCTACAGAATCAATAGTCATTACACTCAGAGTGAATTGATCTCACAGTGCTGTTTGCTGATTCCTCAGACTAAACTAAAACCTAATGAATCCCAGGCCCTCTGTATCAGGTGAATGAATGTCAAATGCGTGGCAGCCAGCATGGAAAGTCTGAGTGGAGTGGAGGTCACATGTAATCGGACCTGCTTCCTTTCAGGAGACCACATCGGTTTACTGAGATCTTTATTGTTTTCTTAGTAAACCAACATGTCGGAATCAAATAATTGACAACACTAAATGAATGCTGGTTTATTTCATGTTATAATGTAGCAATGGATGGATGAAAATGGGTCAGAGAGAACAAGCTGATACAGAGGTGAAAACAAAAAAGATAGAGACGAGGTGAGCAAATGTGAGCAAATATGGGTGAACATGTAAACTAAAAAAATGACATCACACGAAATCTTACCATGGCATTTGAAAATAATACACATTTTTTCATAAATGTAGAATCTTGCTTGTGCCCAGAAATATTGTCTTTAATTTGCTAAATGTTTTATTCCTCTGGGTCCCTCAGTCTGTTTCATTGTTTATCCCAATTCAATAAACCCATAAAGTTCTCCATACAGAAAAATAAACTTTTAGAGTAAATATTTATTCATTTTTCAATTTTGGCTTTAGTATACACTCGCTGACAACTTTGTTAGGTACACCTGTTCAGCTCATTAATGCAAATATCTGATCAGCCAATCACATGGCAGCCACTCAATGCATGTAGACATGATCAAGATGACCTGCTGAATTTCAAACTGAGCATCAGAATGGAGAAGATTAATTGATTTAAATGACTAACTGTGGCACAGTTGTTGGTGACAGATGGGCCAGTCTGACTATCTCACCATTTCTGAATCTGCTGATCTGCTGGGATTTTCCCACACAACCATTTCTATGGTTTACAGAGAATTCGACAAGAAAGAGAAAACATCCATTGAGCAGCAGTTCCCTAAATGAAAATGCCCTGTTGATGTTAAAGGAGAGTGGCCAGGCTGCTTCAAACTGATAGGAAGTCCACACTAACTCAAATAGCCACTTGTTACAAACAAGGTGTGCAGAAGAGCATCTGTGAACGCATATCACCTTGAAACAGATGTACTACAGCAGCAGAAGACTACACCGGGTGACACTCCTGTCAGCTAAGAACAGAAAACAGAGCTTACAGTTTACACAGTATTGGAAAATATAAGACTGGAAAAATGTTCCCTGGTCTGCTGAGTCTAGATTTCTGCAGTAACACTGGGTCCAAATATGGTGTAAATAACATGAAAGCATGGATCCATTCTGCCTTGCATCAACAGTTTAGGCTCCTTGTGGTGTAATGGGGTGGCATGGTTTCTTGGCACACTTAGGGCCTCTTAGTACTAATTTTGCATCAATTAAATGCCACAGCCTACTTGGGTATTGTTGCTGACCAAGTCTATCCCTTTATGACCAGAGTGTACCCATTTTCTGATGGCTGCTTCCATGTCACAAAGCTAAAATCATCTCAGACTGGTTTCTCGAATATGACACTGAGTTTTCTGAACTTAAATGGCCTCCACAGTCACCAGATCTCAGTCCAATAGAGCACCTTTGGGATGTAGTGGAATGTGTGATGCTATCATGCCAACATGGACCAGAATCTCTGAGGAATGTTTCCAGTACCTTGTTGAATCTTTGTCATGAAGAATTAAGGCAGTTCTGAAGGCAAAATGGGTCCAAATTTGTCAGTGAGTGTATATCTCTGTACATCACAGTTGTACCTGTGTTGTATCTTGTACCTGCCATTATTGTAAAAATATTTTCAACACAAGGTTTTAAACTAATATGCAAAGTTTGGGTGTCTTAATAAGCCTTCACATTTATGGATCTGCTATTTAACCTGGACTTCCTGGATCGTATTTCATTGAAACAACATGCTCTTACCTACACAGTCTCTTGTGTTGTATAAATGCAGGGCTGCTTTGATCTCAACACAAAGCATAACACATTATGCAACTATTGTTTAAATATGTTTGTGTTTATTTTGACTGCAAATATAAGACATGTAGAAGCCCTGTAGGAAGAGATAAGTTTATGAATGGCCTTATACTGTAGATCCCACCCCCTCTATAGTGGGAGGAATAAAATGGGGAATTAACGGTCTGTGTGCAACACAAGGACATTTTGTCCATTTTGATTCTGAAGCAGCTGCAAACAGGAGCATATGGAGGAAATTTAAGATGATAGTGAATTCCAAATCTGAGCGGATCTGCAGTGGGATGAGATTGAAGCGGGTTTTTAAGGAACGTCACATCCAAAGTTGTGACAGTGTAATCAAACATAGATTTGCACATGCTCAAGAAAATTTATTTATAACATAATCTGTGGTCATGGATATGAGCTTAAGGCCTTTGGATCACTCGCTCTCAGTTACAGACACACACACACACACACACACACACAATCCTGTTTATACAATGATAACTGACTTCTATCCACAGGAAGAATAATTTGTATTTTTCCAGTCTGACCAGCCTGCTGCTTGTAAAAAGACCAGTCTTTGATAGATCTTATCTCAGCCTCTTCCTGTCTCGAGGTGGTTTAATGTCCTTTTATCATTTGCCATCTTCTGTCTCTGTTGTTGACAGAAGTGACACCAAAAACTGGAGCTTCAAATCTGCCCTTGCAGTAGTGTTCATTTGGGTTGCCTTGTAGTAGTAAAGAAAAGAGGATGAAGTTCAAAGCACCATGGTGTCATGCAGCTACATGGCTAGTGTAGGACACCTACTGAACCAAGAGATTAGATTTAGAACCAGGGATTGCTGCTGTCTCACAAAACACATTATTTACTCGTGGTCGAGCCGAATGAAGTTTATAAAGTACTTAAAGTGGTGAAACTGGAAGCACTGAAGCATCCAAAGGATTTACTGGACCACATGTAACAGACTGCAACCTTCTGCTTGGTGGCCATACAGTGAATAATTTTGCTTCCTGTTTATTTGTCTTTTCATCAGCCTCTTTATTGGCTCAGCCCCCCCCCCACCCCCCACCCCCCATTGCATTCAATGCTGCCTTAATTCTTCATGACATAGATTCAACACGGTGCTGGAAACCTTTCTCACACATTTTGGTCCTTATTGATATGACAGCATCACACACCTGCTGCACTTTTCCAATTTCTTTGTCCAATTTTGCTGACCCTGTGTGAACCCTAGAGATAGTTGTGGGGGGAAATCCCAGTAGATCAGCAGTTTTTGAAACAGCCAGACCAGGCTATCTGGCACCAACAACCATGCCATGCTTAGGGTCACATTTCTTCTCCATTCTGATGCTTAGTTTGAACTTCAGCATGTTGTCTTGATCATGTCTACATGTCTAAATGCATTGAGTTGCTGCCATGTGATTGGCTGATTAGATATTTGTGTTAATGAGCAATTAAACAGGTGTTTAAGGTGCACCTAATGAGTGAGTTTAAAATACATGGTTCTGCTCACAGCCTACAAAATCAACATTTTAAAATCAAGATGCATCTTCCTCAAGGTTTATTTACAAGAAATAGTCTGTACCTATTCAGAAAAAAGCCACCATACTGATATGGATGAGGTGGTTTTTGTGCATTAGGAAGTGCATTGCAGTAGGCAATTTTATGTGTGTACTGAAGCATAGTACTTTTAAAATGTAACAGTGGAAACCTGGAGGATCATTCACAACACTGTGTCCTCTTAACACTGGCAGGAATCTGTCTCCTCAAAGATAAAGGGCTCAGTATTCCCCATGTAGTTTGACATTACATATATCCATGTGCATTGCAGAAATCAATTCATTCTTTTTGAAACAAGGCTGTGCTATAGGGAAGGTTGAAAGGGTCCATTTGGAGGCACATAACATTATTTTCCTGATGCACCGGAATTGAAACTATTGTGAAGAGTTGAAAAAACAAGGCAAACGCAACAGCATGGATGTAATTAAACTGCAGCTAAACTTCTGCAGTGCTTCACATTCAATGTCTCTCTCTCTCTCTCACACACACACACACACACACACACACACACACATGCCTCCACTGTAGCAGTTGCATTAGAATGAATGAGAATCTCCAAACCAATCACTTTGTAGCTTTATGGATCATCTGTCAGCCCAGCCATTAGACTGCCAACTTCTTGGCATTTACCAACAAATTCATATTTCTCACACACACCCACACTTGCATGCACATACACACAGAAAAAGACGCACACTCAGTCACAGAGTCGGTCCTCACTACAGTAGAAGTACACCCACTAACACCCACACCGACACACACTGAACGCTTGTTGACATTTGCCAGCTCTACACATTTTTTTCTGCCAGGCATTTTTAAATGAAGGACATGAGATAGATCCCTGTAACTTAAGACAGATTGATCCGTTCCCGCCATAAAACTTGTTTCACTGCCTCTGAAGATGCGCTGCTCTGCGGCAGGCACACACTTGACACAGACAGATCCAATTCGAGCGTAAAATTTACTTGCTGTCTGTTGTTACCCCCTTCTCTGCCCTGTGAGTGTGTATAAATTAGATTATGTGTGGTTGATATAATGGATGGGGACTGAGCATGCTCAGGCCACTGAGAGCTAGTTTGAAAGATTAACAAGACATCACGAGTTAGTTATGACACATCTTAAATTAGTCAGCGCAGAAAAGGGAAGAAACTTTTAACCAAATGCCAAACTGTGAAATCAGTTATCAAAGAGCAGCTGCTGTGAAACCCCAAACAACTTTTACACACTAATTATTTTGAACCCTCAGGATGGGCACTGACAAGAACCTTGTATTTTTTTGACTGTTGTGAAAGCAGCACAGATATGGACTGCAATATGAAGCAATACGTAACTGAACGAAGTAAATATTGCTC